>CAIGRP010029589.1:0-31408 GCA_903798385.1 Fraxinus cuspidata | reverse complement strand
TGGATCTTTCAAAATATCCAATAAAATATCAACTGATAGTCCGTGTGTCCAGTTTCTTTTCATTTAGCCTATAAGGCCTTGCCTTAGCTAGACATCCCCAAATACGTACGTGCTTCAAACTGGGCATCTTGCCTGTCCAAAGCTCATAAGGAATTTTGTCAATGGCCTTAGTTGGAACTCTGTTGAATATATACGCTGCGATCTTTAATGCTTCACTCCAGAGTGATTCTAGCAAGGTAGAACGAGTAATCCTACTTCACAATGTCGTTAAGTGTTCTATTGCGTCTTTCAGCAACACCATTCCTAGTGGGCGAACCCGACATAGTGTACTATGGGACAATACTGCATTCCTCTAGGAATTTAGCAAAATGACCATGGACGTTGTTCACCTGAACTGTCATATTTGTCATAGTATTCACCATTACGGTCAGATCTGACGCTTTTAATCATTTTGCCGAGTTGGTTCTCAACTTCAGCTTTATAGTTTTTGAGCATATTCAGCGACTATGATTTTTTTCATAAATGAGATATATATAGCCATATCTTGAAAAGTCGTCTATGAACGTTATAAAATATTGTTGACCATTTCAAGAAGCCATAGGGAATGGTCCACAAATGTCTGTATGTATAAGTTCTAAGACGTCCAAAGTCCTTTAGCTTGAAATCTCCTTTTATTGGTTTGTTTTCCCTTTATACAGTTGACACATGTTATAATATGTAAAGTTAAGGGGATTGAGAATTCCATTAGCCACAAGTATCTCAATTCTCCTCTTGGAGACGTGACCTAATCTCTTTTGCCACAATGAGGAGGTATTCTCGTCGATTAATTTTAGCTTTACACCTTAAGTACTTACATGCAATAATTTATTAAAAGAAGCAATCGTATCAATTAAATAAATATTATCGTAACATGATAAAGAACCGAGACCAACCAATTTTGAATTATGAAACAAACTAAATTTTTTATTCCCATATAAACAAGAATAATCAGATTTATCCAAAAAAAGAAATTGAAATCAAATTCCATCTNGTAACATGATAAAGAACCGAGACCAACCAATTTTGAATTATGAAACAAACTAAATTTTTTATTCCCATATAAACAAGAATAATCAGATTTATCCAAAAAAAGAAATTGAAATCAAATTCCATCTAAAAGATAGTACAATAAATGTTTCATTAAGATCTAAATAAAATCAGTTTTTAACAATAATCTAAATTTTTCTATTGCCTCTACTTCCACCATCTTGTCGTTGCTAACATAGATGTATCTTTCACCATCACTTGATTTTCGGCAACTAGGGAACCCTACATAGACACACTGATGTGAGTTGTTGCACCAGAATCTATCCACCATGAGTGTCTAGGTACCAAAGTTAAATTAACCTCAGAACAAACCAAATGAAGAAGAATACATTTTTTGGCACGCCATGCGTGATAGTTGGTAGTTGGTATAGTTCTTCTTATGACCTGCAGCTCCAGAAAAGAAACAACTAATCTCAGTTTGTTCCTTATGTTGTTTCTTTTCACTTTCTTGGACACAGTGTGAGATGAGCTCATTAATGTACCATAAGTCCTCTTGACAATTACAGCTCACCTTGAATTGACTAAATTGTGCTGAAATGGATATTAGAACCAAGTGCACCAATAAGTTTTTAGATAAATCCAACTTGAGGGCCTTTAGTTTCGAAGCAAAATGAGACATTTCCATAATGTACTCCCGTATGTTTCCTTTCCCTTTGTACCTCATTGAGATAAGGTTTGTCAAAAGTGTACTAGTTTCAGCCTTTTCATTCTTGACAACCTCTTCTCAAGGTCCTCGAGGAAATCCTTAGCCGTAATCACCTTATTAAACATAGTGCCTCGAAACCCTTTTGGAATAGCACGCTTCATGACCATTAAACTTATGCGATTCGATCGTTCCCACTTTTCCATCTCCCTCTTGTCATTAGAAGTACTCTTATTAATAAGTGCAACTGGTTGATCAACCCATAAAGCAAAGTCTAGATCCATGATTCCGAGAACAATCATCACGTTCTCTTGTCATACCTTGAAGTTGGTGCCATTAAGCATTTGAATTGAATTGATGCTAGTAGAGATATTAGTAGCAGAACCTGAAACTGAATTATAGAACAATTAATTGGAACATCTTACATACATATCCTTAATATGCAAATAATAATTTCAAATAATGGTATGGTCCATCACAAGATACCTAGGACAACATCAATATTTAGTATTTGGATATGAATCTTGACTTGTAAATGGTACTCATGGTGTAATAATCAAACACTGACAATAAAGAAATATGTCAATCAATAAACCATTTTTTGAACCAATTTATTGATCACTTGTTAAACCAAATAATTACCACATGTTTATCACAACATGTAAATGTTCAATTAGGCTAAATATTGACCTTTCTTTAGGTCGATCAAATTTTCGCATGATTAACACACACAAATATTTTTTTATATTCTAAGTTAATTAATTTCCACAAGAGAGATTGTTTTGGCGACATGTTGTTTCAATTAATTCATTCGAATATTTTACCTATCAAAAGAGTCCTTTATACCAAAATTTGAAAAACAAATTCACCGAATTTGCATATTTTATTTATTTTGAAACTTTAGGGGCCTAGGGTTAATAATCCAAAACTTTAGGGGCCAATTTGAACAAATTAAAAACTTTGAAAGTTTTAATTAAAAAATTCAGAACTTTAATGGCCCAAATTAATTAATTTTCAAATGTCAGGGAATGAATTATTGAACCCATAACTTTAAATGCCCAATTGGATGAACTTTAAACTCAAGGGCCTGAATTATTAAAAGACATTTTAAAAATTGCAACCTAACCCTAATATCAAATTGCAAGCAAAGATCTTAAATAATCAAAATTTTAGCCCAGGGCCCCGCCCCTAAAAATCACCCAAACCCTAAAAAAAAAAATTCACGAAGCACCGTCCCTTGGTGGCTGAAATAGTGCTCGCCGCTACGGCATACGCAGCAGCGAGCCCTGCAGCTGTCAGTGACGACGGCTTCGCTGCGCAACGTGATGGTGCTCCCGATTGGTGACGTTGCTATACTGCAGCCCGCGTGGCTTCTTAAAAAAATATATTTTTTAAAACTAAATTATGGAAGGCATGCCAAAAAGTTTTCAAATTCGACAAAAACTAAATTCAGAATTGCTAAATTTGAAAACAATGAAATTATCAAGATCCAAATTAAAAATTTCGATTATCAATGATTAAACATGAATATGCTCTCATACCACTTGTAGAAAAAACTACTACTGCCATAATGATTTTCCATGTTGGATCACTAAGAATTTATGAACCAAAGCGGAAGCGTATTTAAATTAGACATGGTTAATGCAATGAACGTGTCATGCGATTTAGTTTTCTAGATCAGCACGTTGTCCTTTTATTTCTCTCTGATGATGTGAGTCAGAACAGAATGAACAATCTCCATGTGATCCGAGGACCATAACTGTACGTATATACTAATGGTCTATTAACCTAATTCGGCCCATCATGAAATAAGGAACAAGCTTGGTCTCTACACATAAAGGCCCATACTTTAACTAGATGCTTCAAAATTCAAAATACCGAAATCTCATTATATAACTTTAAACGAGTTTAACCAAAATTGATAGTTTTTAATTTGATACACAATAATTCACATATAAACCCACATGATCAATTAAAAAAATTCTTACATATGAAATCACGAAGACAAGAACAGATTATAGAAATTCGGAAGAAATCTTATGGAACGGAAGTGCAGAGACGAAAAGAGGAGAATATAAGAATTGTGTCAAATTGAAATTGGTAACAACGATTTGGGAAATTTGGCCATTTAGCCGAGTTGGACAATGATATTGGTGAAATGGCCTTTGACCATTAATAAAAAATAAAGAAATAAATCAAAATGTTTTAATTGAAAAAATGACAAAATTCTCTTTCAATTATTAACTCAATTTCCCTCATTTCATGCCGTCATTTTTCCTTCAACTTCATTGTAAAATCCTATTCTCCATTTTTGAAATTAAAGTCTTCTTCTTCTTCCCCTTTTCGTCATCTTCAACCCACTAAAAACTTTAAAGATTCGAAATTTGTGCATCAACGTTTTCTTCAATGACAAAATTATTGGCTTTGACATTAGTTTTGAGAAAATCAATTGTAAATGGCTACGGCAACATAACCACCACCGCAACTGTATTACAAGCTCTACAAGGACAATCTACATTATTCCAACTCCGCTCTTGAGCCATTGTCCCCAATCCAAGGCACTTGTACTCTTTACTGTGCAAATTACACTGTAATATAAAATAAAACTTAATTACAAATCAACACTATTTGATTGAGCAGCGGCGACAACTGGACGTGGATGAGGAAAGATGGACGGTAGCTTACTGGACCTTCTTGTATTGATCTGTGCTTTAATCATCTATGAAATTTTTAGGCATACTGCTTTATTTTTGTCGATCTCATCTCTGTTTCTTAACCATGGTTGACTGGGTTTGAATTGAGAATGAAGTCAATGTTGAAGGGAAGAAAAAAATTGGTTTGTACTAAGGAAGCGATTTTATTTTTTGAATTTTGATTTTTTTGGAGATGTTTATATTTTGTTAGGATTTTCATACATTGGAATATTTCAATTAGAATCTGAATTATATGTAAGCTAGTTCTCTACATATTGTTATTTATTGCACTGGAACTAAATAAATCAATCATGATTGTAAAAATTAAGTTGCCATAAGTTTATTCATTTTCTTTTTGAGTTATGTAAACGATAACCTTATTTTGAACTTTTTATGGATGATGTGCTTTCTACTCTAGAAGAGCAGGGTGTCCATCAGTGGTCGTTACTTAGAAGAAAATGACCCTTGTGTCGTTCTGTTTGTAAACAAGATTATAAGCAGGCCGCCCATCCGTGTCTCTGAGAAACAATAAGTTGAAATAATTTAAGTTTTAAGATGACATGCCATTTATAAAACTTGAGAGATATTCTCATTACTTATATTCTAATGAATCAGTAGAATAACTTGTGCTTTCACCAACTCTATATCACATAATATATGTCATTTCAGTCGTTCTTTATCACATGATCAACCTTTCTTTGTTGCGTAAGTTAGAGGGTCCAGTGCTTGAGGTGGTTGTGATGGAAACAAATCAAATCCGTCACTATGAATAAAATGGCACTTGTGTTGTTCTGCTTGTAAACACGTTTATAAACAACCACATCCCATCAATGCCCTGAGAAATAATATGTTCAAATCACTTAAGTTGTAAGATGGACGTGATATTTACAAAACTTGAGAGATATGCTCATTATTTATATTCTAATGACTCAGTGGAATAACCTGTACTTTCATCAACTCTATATCACATACTCTCCATCATTTCAATCGTTCTTTGTCACGTGCTCAACATTTATTTCTTACTTACATTAGGGGATCCAATGCTTGAGGTCATTGCATTGGAAACAAATCAAAATATAGAAGAAATCAACATAACGACACAAGTGTCGTTAATATGAAGAAAACGGCTCTTATGCCGTTCTGTTTGTAAACAGGATTACAAGCAGCCATGCCCCCATCCGTGCCCCGAGAAATAATAAGTTGAAATCATTATATTTCTTTCTTATATACGTTAGGTGGTTCAATGCTTAAGATCGTTGCGTTGGAAACAAATCAAAATATAGGAGAAATCAATAGAATGCTCAAGTGTTGTTACTATGAAGAAAACGACCTCGTTCTATATGTAAAAATGATTATAAGTAGCATACCACGAGAAATAATAAGTTGAACCCATTTAAGTTATAGGATGGAAGTAACATTTACAAAACTTGAGATATATGCTCATTACTAATATTCTAATCAATTAGTAGAATGACTTGTGCTTTCATCATTTCAATCGTTCTTTGTTACAAGATCAACATTTCTTTCTTACGTACGTTAGGTGGTTCAATGATTGAGATTTTTGCGTTGGAAAAAATTAAAATATAGGAGAAATCAACAGAACACACAAGCGTCGTTACTACAAAGAAAATGACCTTTGTGTCCTGTTTGTAAACACGATTCCCGGCCCATCCGTATCACGAGAATCAATAAGTTGAACTCATTTAAGTTATAAGATGGATGTGCTATTTACAAAACTTGAAAGATTTGCTCATAATTTATATTTTAACGAATTAGTAGAATTACTTGTTCTTTCATCAACTCTATATCACATACTCTATATCATTTCAATCGTTCTTTGTCACATGATCTTCCATTCTCTTTCTTACGTATGTTAAGGGTCTAATACTTGAGGTCATTGCATTGGAAACACATCAAAATATAAGAAAAATCAACATAACGACCAAGTATCGTTACTATGAGGAAAACAACCATTGTGTCATTTTGGTTGTAAACACAATTATAAGCAGCCACCCCCCATCCATGTCTCGAGAAAAAATAAGTTGAAATCATTTAAGTTATAAGATGGATGTGCCATTTACAAAACTTGAAAGATGTGCTCGTTATATATATTTTAGTGAATCAGTGAATGACTTATGCTTTCATCAACTTTACATCACACACTATTATTTCAATCGCTCTTTGTCACATGATCTACCTTTGTTTCTATCCAATGTTTGATGTCGTTGTATAAGAACCAAATCAAAATATAGGAGAAATCAACTGAACAACACAAGCGTCGTTACTATAAGAAAACGACCATTATATTGTTCTGTATGTAAACACGATTATAAGTAGCCACGCTTCATCCGTACCCTGAGAAATAATAAGTTGAGCTAATTTAAGTTATAAGATGGATGTGACATTTAAAAAATTTGAAAAATATACTCATAACTTATATATACATCAAAGTAATATGAGAATAATTACCACATTTACATTATCTTAGTAACTGCATTGTACTATCAATAACGGACAGTGTTGTCATACACAACATATGATGTTTGTACTGTCCTTGTGTAATATAATGATTGTAGTGCCGTTTTACACTACAGATAACAATTGGAGTGCCGTTATCATCCAATAATTGCTGAAACACAGAAATATTGTAAATATTAAATCAATAAGTTTTAAAATATCATTCCATACTATATTTAATAATAAAAGTACAATGGACATGAAATTTCTAAAACTACATTTCTTTTTTCTTTCAATGTAATTGAGATTTCAATGTAGAAATCAAACTATTGTTCAAATGCCCCAAAAAATACCAAAAATAGGTGAAGAGCATGATTTAGGGTAGAAATTTGGAAGCTGAGGAGGAAAAAACGATCGATTGTGATTTTGGGGGCCCCTAAAATTGAATTGGAGAATTTAATTAAATTGATAAGAGTGTTTGTCTTTTCAAATGACGAGGATATTTATGACATTTGATATTATTTATTTATTGTATTTTATATGTGAAGGCTATTTGACCAAGAAACATAGAGAAAATGTTATTTAACCAAATACATTGTTTGTCTAGACTTTTTAACAAAGAATCCTGGAGGGTTTTACGGTTTCGAACTTCAATCAATGTTTGATCCTAAATCGGGTAAATCGGTAGCAAGTTACGGTTTACATCCAAACCGGATGGTCCGATGGGTTTCTAGGCGGGTTTTTAATTTAAAGTTTCCCGGTTGAGCCAATCGGTCCGATTCGATTTTCAAAACATTGTTTGAAGCTTCCATTGTTGGTAATAGTGCTCATTCAAATTTTCCTACTTTCATTCTTTCAAATATCCTATTTTATAGTTCAAGATTTTATTGAACCCTTACTCATTACAAATCCAAAACGAAAATAGTGTTAACAAGGTGTAGATAGAAAATCTCATTTGAAGGATGAATAGGAGACTGGAAAAACCAGAATCAAAGTACAGAAAGATCTTTGCTCAAAAAATCCAAAAAACAAATTCAGTGAAGATCTAGTTTGAAGAAGGTACATCAATTCATTATTATTATTTTTATTTTCTTAATACAATGTTTATGTTATTTTGAGTTCATGTGCAAGTTGTATTTGGATTTTATTGGATGATTATGATTTTCATAATGTTAATTCAACTACTAACAATAATCATTTCTTCCAATTGTGACATTGTTTTCGTTTTGATTGAATGTTCTCCATTCGTTTGTCAACGTGACTTGAGACTTTTATTGTGATAGGATTGTTCCATGAGATTTCAAATATTGCTATTACGACCTTCTCATTCGAAATAGTTTTATCTATGTTTGTGACTTATTTTACTTAGTTTGTGACCTAAATGTTGTACCAATATTTGAGACGTTTATTATTGCATTTCCTATCTAATATTGATGTTATGTTTATTCAACAATCTAATGCAGGAGTTGAAGTACATTATTTTCGAAGATCTTTGGTTCTAGGAGAAATCACAACAAGAAGGCAATGAAAAAGAAAAAAATGTCACTGAATTATTTTATCAAATCCATTTCAAACATTATTCTTGTATTCAATATTCATAGGATAGATCAAATATTAAACTGACTTTATATTTGTTTGACCATATCATTTTGATATGTTCATGAACCATTTCATATTTAATAATTAGTATTCTTCTTCGCTTTTACTATCTTGATCTTGTGAAACATTTTATTTTCATATATCTGAAAAGTTATCTCATTTTGCGTTGTCATTTTTTCATAATGAATATTTTGTTATAGGACTAAACACTACATGATTCAGTCTAAAGTAACAAGCCAAAATTCTTAGGTCACAAGTCATATGTTACATGTCACATGTCACAGGTCACATATCACAAACATATTATATATAACAAGTTAAATGTTGGAGATTACAGATTACACACACAAGTTATAGGTCATAGGTTACAAGTAACAAACATATCAATTAAAGTCACATGCCTAATCACAAATCACAGGTCAAGGGTTTTAAATATATTATATGTCACAAGTTACAATTCTGAAACTTGATGTATCACATAAAGGTCAGTTGATATAACATGTTACATTTTATAAACACTAAATATAACAGTTTACAATTTACACAGAGTAATAATCTGTACAATTGACACTAGGTATTAAGTAGAAAGTATATAACACTGTACTTCCCATAGCATGCAAGGGCAGTGCCATACAAACTATATTTGTTAAATTCATTTTCTTTTGTTTAAAGAATATGCACAGAAATATAAAATTATAAGTTACAATCACTTGAATACATGTTACAAACAATATCAATAAAATATATTACATTTTTTTAGAGATCATTTCTTCATAATGAAAAATTATATCGATACATCACAAGTTAAAGGTAAGAGATTATAGGTTACGTGCACAACTTACAGTTCAATTGAAGTCACATGTCATAAATCATTGACCATGGGTCACATATTACAAGTTACAAATCACATGTGAGTTGTCACAAAAATAATATAGGCCACAAGTCGCATTTCAGTTGATATAACAAGTTACATTTTGTAAACATCATATATCACAATTACAGTTTACATGGATTAATAACATATCATGATAAGTGCATTTTTACACACTTATTTTAATGTCAAAACATGAAAAATCGTTGGTTAATATGTTGGAATATGATTTAAATCTATGCAATTTATGTTTTGCAGGACAACATGATGAATGTAGCGAAATTGAGAAGAAATAAGTGAAAAGTGACCAAAATGAAAGAAAATGAAAGTTTAGAGACTAAATTGTAAATATCCAAAAGTTGGTTAGGAAGGCTAAATGGGGATTTGAAAGAGTTGGAAGCTAATTTGTTGAAGACAATAGGCTTTGGATGAAGAATTGGAGAAAATAATGCAAAAATAGCGAAAAATGGCAAAATCCAAAGTTTGAGAACCAAATTGCAAATACTCATAGTTGATTTGGACCACAAGAAGATACTTTGAATATTGCTAGGAGAGAATTGGATGTAATTGGAACTCAAAAATGAATGGAATATGGTGAAAATATTATCAAAATCAATTTACAATTCCCATAAGATATATTCCAGATTTTTAGCCGAAAATTGAGACCCATTTTTGGCATAGTAAACGTCCGAATTGGAAGAAATCTATTTTTATTAAAGTTGTATCCCTTTGAATTATATTTTCAACTAACTTTGAATCACCTAAATCGGATAACGGGAGAGAAAGTTATGACCAAAATACTGATTAACGTGTAGAGACAAAAAATACGTGCGAGAAAGTAACTTTCCTTTTTCGATTAGAACTCTTTTGGAAATCAATTTGGACGTGATTTTCCTCCAATTTTCGACTCCTACAAATACTTAATAGCATAATACATATTGGGAACACCTCTATACACTTTTCTCTCATCTTTTGGCTCAAGAACTCCATGAAAAACTAAACAATTTGGTGAAACAAGGGAGGAACTCATTGGATTTGTTAATTTCACGTCTTTTATTTATGTATTATTTTTCTTGTTAAATAATTCTAGGTTTACATTTTCTTTTCATAATTTTTTTTTTGAAATTGGTTTAACTCTTATAAGATTTTTGATAGACATTAGTCATACTTTTCTATCGAACGATCGAAATACGTGTTGAATTTCAATTTCATTTATTTTATTGGTGTGATTATTTATTGGCTTATATTTGATATATATGGTCAATTTATAATCTGATTTCAAAAAATAATTGTGGAAAATTGTTAGAGAAAATCTAGATTCTATGGTTACATTTAAATTAAATTGGTTTTTAACGATAAATCTTCCGATTAGAGTGTCGGGATGAAAGTCCCTAATTGAATTATAAAAAATGAATAAATGACGTTGAATGATCTGATTCAATTGATAGAATTTCGATGCTTCACTGTTTTAACTTATTGATTTTAATTTCATTATTTGATCCATTAATATTTAAATTTTATTTCAAAAAATAAATCATTTAGAGACAATTCACGGAAAACCCTAATTTGTTGAATTCTTGAGGATTTTTCCATCTCCTTGTGGAATCGACACCCCAAAACTATACTATAATTACCGCGTTATTCTTTGGGCGTAATCAAAATTTGGCGCCGTTGTTGGGGAGATGGTACCAAACACTAAGAGGATCGACTGAAAAGTGCGACATCGTTCCTTTATTGTTGTTTTTAGTTAATTTAATTTTCTTATTTATTATTTTTATTTTATTCTCATATAATTCTTTTTTCTCATGTTTTATGAGTAGAAATCAAGACGAGCAAGGAAGCTCTATAGAATGACCTTTTCTAGTATTTGGATATCTTTTTAACCATATCTGTGATATTGTATCTACTGCAACGAACACCACACTACACAACACAACACCATGTGGCGATATGCCTTTTAGGACTTTACAGGATTATCTTCACCCCACACGCACATCCACGCCATCATGCATAATGTTCCACCTAATATGTCACGTATGGATCTTAAATCAGGAATGATTCAACTTCTTTCCAATTTTCACGGACTCGAAAATGAAAATCCATACGTGCACATTAGGGAATTTGAGAAGGTGGTAGCAACTTTCCACAATTTACATGGTACAACGGACGTAGTCAAACTTAAATTTTTCCCATTTTCACTTAAAGAAAGAGCAAAAAGCTTAAATTTTTATTTGAAGAATATGCACAAAAATATAAAATTACAGGCCATAATCACATGAATACAGGGACACGAACAATATCAGTATAACATATTATATTTTTCACTGATATAGATCTCAATCATTTATGAAAAACACGTTGTATTCAAAATAAAGATACAATTATCAAACAAAAAATAGAATCAGACTAATTTCGATTTAATACATCCATTATGCCATTAATCCAATATTACACAATATATGAAATCTCTAAATTATTTCCCAAATCACAAAACTACAGAAATGAAAGTGAGCAATAACTCTTTGCTAACTAAATCAAATATATAAATTACAAATATCTAGAAATGAAATATTAAAAACTATTTTCTTGGTCACCTTGTTTTGTGACTCAAAAACAGAAGCTGTAAATTTATATGAAACAATCAGCGATTCAAAAATGAAAAACAATCCGGTCGAAAATCACAGTTATCTTCAAGAATTATGACTTCGAACTAGCTCGAAGACCTCATCACGATGATCAAGAGCAATTTTTCTACCTCAATAATCTTCTGCATTTGTAATCCAGAATGTGAAATTCCTCTTTTCCTATTTTATGATGATGATCGATTTGTGACCTCAAACGTCATCCGCCTTTGATTGAGCTGATTTCAACGATGCCTATCGACAATTTCTTCTGTGCAGAGGTGGTGTCGATTTCTGGATTTCTGTGTTTGGTAGGTACCTTCCTGTTTTACTAAGCTTTCAAAAGAGTTTAATTTAGATGGAAATAGTAACCGGTGCCTTGATTTTAGAGAGTAAATTTATTTACTATGAGCTTGTTTGATACACATTATTTCTGAAAAATGCATTTTAAAATAGATTGAAAAAGAATGTGTGGTAAAAAATAAGGAAAAATTTGGAATTTGCGTATAATATTATTTTATTAAAGAGTGTGTGGTTGAAAAGAAGAAAGAGAAATAAATTTTGGAAATAATGGATATTACACGAGGGCTATATATATAAAATCTGATATTTGAAATTTTTAAACAAATTTCTTATAGTTAATAAGGTATTTTGAAAGTATAGTATATATGTATTTTCCCATAATTAATTAGATTAATTAGTGGGGTAATTACAAAAATACCCTTAATTTCATGATCTTTTTGAAAAAAACAATATATAAATGGACTCAATATAAATAGTATATTTTTTATCAATAAAACCGTAATTAATATGTTAAAACCAGAGTTCGATAAAATAGAGGCGATTTTATCTTGAAAAACCGATGCGTATACCCTCCAAATAAACCAAAATCAAAATTATAAGAGGAACTCTTTCACAAATCAAGGCCAAACAAGATTAAGAACTAATTCAACTAGTATTTCTTCAAAATTTTCTTCTCCAAATCTGCAAATAATCAACACAAATCTATTGATTCGTAATTTCTAACTTTTTATTCAATTAGTTTATATATTTTTTAATGATTGAGTAATAAATTATATATTTCATATTATTCAATAAAAGGAAACCATTATAGGCTAATTTCTAATAATAACTATTCATTAAAGTATTTTTAAACTACTGCAATCTTGAACATGATTTTCATTTAAATTTTATGTTTTGAGATTTTTTGTTCGAGCATATATGAAATTTAATCTCTAAATTAATGATTTTGAGTTAGTATATATGAAAAATCAGATTTTATTAATTAGATTGAATTAGTATATAATGAAATTCAACTTTGGATCAATTCCAATAATGCATGCAAAGTGTTTGAGAAAATGTAAATAAAAATATAAGACGAAAAGAGATATGTCCTGTCACTTTTTCATTTTGTTTTTAAAGAAGGTTGCAAGCTATTTCATTTAAGTTCTTTTTTAATCAATTGAGCTTTCAGATCCCTACGTTGTTTTTCATTCTGCGTCTAGGCAGCAGGCATCTTATCAAAGCCAAGTAAGACTCCTCCAAATCTATCTGCGCTAGAACCACTTGCATTTCACTTGCCTAAGGTAAATCTCGTATTTCTATCCAACAATGAGATATCATACTTCATTGTCATCATGCACATGCAGAACAATCAACATCGCTATGATACTTCTTGTTATGAATCTTGGATCGCAAGATAATGACGACAATGAAATAAACAAGAAAATAAACATCAAGATTTACGTGGAAACCCATTACAGGGAAAAATCACGGGTAGAGAAGGAGAAATACACTATAATCAATAGCAATTGTGTTTACAAGATCTCAATACACTCAATTGAAATCTAAAGCTCTCAAAATGTTTTATGAATCTCTCTCTATTATGTTCTGTTATGTGACTCTCTCTCTCTCTCTCTCTCTCTCTCTCTCTATATATATATATATATATACACACATCAAAAAATGGAAATGGGCATGGCTGGAAGCGACATGGCAGCATCGGGCGAGCGACCAAGTCTCGGGTTGTTTTTTACCAGGCGAGCTCGAGCGTCTAACTAGCGCCAACCTAGCGAAATGCAGCAAATTTTTTCTCAAATCCATAATTTTGATTTCTTCAAGACCACTCCAATTTAGATTCCAATACCTACTAAAATTTGGATCATATCACAACAATGGTCTTTCTAAAGAACCATGATCTTACTAATCTTGTGGATAGAGTGGTGTGCCCTCCACCAAAACTCTCTCAGATGGATTCCCTATTCCAACTTAGTAATGATCCATCCTTCAACTAGTCAAGATTTGGGTTGGGTTTGTGAACTTAGTAATTACCATTCAATTATAATTATAAACATACAAGCCTCTTTAATCTAATTAATTCTATAGATTGTATTCCTTTAGAGTAGTTGATTAATTATTTATATACCAGAATACTATTTTAATAGATAAGGGTATTTATATAGTTTGAAAGAAAAAAAATGCTGTGATGTTTTAAAATTAAGCCGTGTTTGATTTTGATAAGAATCAAATTTTTAGTAAATTTTGATAGAAACTGAAGAAATATGTACTTGAAAAGTTGATAAAACTGAAATTCCCATGAAATAAGTGATTAAAAATAATTATTGATTTGGACTTAATTTTTTTTTCCAATAATTTTAGCTAAACTAGTAAGGGGCTAAGTTTCTTCGAGTTATTTAAACCTATGGATTTTGAATCATGCTATGTATACAAAATAGGTTGACAATTTTTGAAATCAATGACATAGATCTTGCCACACTCATTTTGTGAACATATTTTGTACAAGTAGATTAATTGGTGGATTTTATTTCCTTTGAATTATTTGAATTAGCGCATGTTTAGGGTGCTCATCAACTATCTTCCACTAATATATCTATGACTTTTCCCTAAACCATAAATGAAGCTCAAATGTCGATAAGCCATTCATCATCAGCCATTTCCATGTTGAATTAGCATCTATATAAACCCTATCCACAACTTTAATTCATTCATTGTCTGCAACATCGTCCTGACAATTAAATAGAAGTTGTCAGGGCAAAGAGAGAGAGAAAAAAAAAAATTGAATAAAAGGAGAGGAGAAATTTAAATAAAAAGATGGTTGGAAAAGTTGCCATCTCAGCTGTATCGTTGGTTCTTGTGGTCGGTGTTATCATCGGCATGGTGGCAGTTGTGCACCGCAGTGACTCTTCGGACAATGACCAACATAATATGTCAGCCTCAATGAAGGCTGTTACCACCATTTGTGCTCCTACCTCGTACAAGGATGCCTGCGTTAGGAGCCTCGAATCTGTAGCAAATAATCAAACAGCCACCCCGAAGGACTACATCATGGCAGCAATTCAGGCCACTCTAGACGAGGTGAAGAAATCATTTGAAGTCACCGGAAAGACTGTTGTTAACAAGGATGATGACCCTTATGATCACATGGCAGTCGAAGACTGTAAGGACTTGTTAGATGATGCCATTGATACACTTCAGGCATCGTATTCTAGCGTAGGTGAAAGCGATATGCATACCATCCAAGATCGTGCAAATGAGCTTCGGAGTTGGATGACAGCTGTTTATTCCCTTCAGTCGTCGTGCCTTGATCAAATTCAAAAGCCCGAGTACAAATCAGCCATTGAGAATGGCATGATAAATGCTACTCAGCTTACTGACAATGCAATTAACATAATTGCTGAGCTTTCTCAAGTCCTAAAGACATTTAATGTGCCGATAAATCTGCAGGCTAACCGTCGTCGTTTGCTTGATGTGGGCGAGATTGGCGAAGATGGATACCCAACTTGGTTCGGTGCTGCAGATCGTAAGTTGATGGAAGCACACCAGAAAGGCAGTGTCGCACCTAATGCAGTTGTCGCCAAGGATGGTAGTGGACAATTCAAGACAGTTGCAGATGCTATTGCAGCTTACCCCAAGAACTTCAAAGGCAGATACACCATTTACGTCAAAGCAGGTGTCTATGAAGAGTTCATCACCATGAACAAGAAGCAGACCAATGTTTTCATTTACGGTGATGGCCCAGGGAAAAGCATTATCACAGGAAAGAGAAACTATGGAATCATGAAGATTGGCACAATGAAAACTGCCACATTCTGTAAGTTGAAATATATGTCCATCGTCTTTTTCTTTGCTGTCACGAGTCATGACAGGATGGTAAATGATAATCAATGATAACGAAAATACAATTATATGCAGCTGCTGTTGGAAATGGATTCATTGCTAGGGGATTGACATTTCGCAACGATGCTGGTCCAGATGGCCACCAAGCTGTGGCTCTTCGTGTCCAATCTGATATGTCCGCTATATTCGACTGCAGCATTGAGGGCTACCAAGATACATTGTACTATCACGCCTTCCGTCAATTTTACAGAAACTGTGTCATTTCTGGTACAGTTGACTTCATCTTTGGCATGGGCGATGCAGTTATTCAAAACAGTTTGATCATAGTGAGGAAGCCATTAGCCAATCAACAAAACACCATTACTGCTGATGGAAGAGAAGTGGCCAGGGGTACCAATGGATTGGTCCTACAGAACTGCAGGATAGTTCCAGAAAAGGAACTCTTCCCATTGAGATTCCAAATTCCCACCTACCTCGCGCGCCCATGGAAGGCAAACGCCCTTACCGTCACCATGCAAAGCGAGTTGGGTGATTTGATCCGCCCCGAGGGCTATATGATATGGGACGGCGCAAGCTACCATCAAACTTGTGAGTTCTATGAGTTTGCGAACCGCGGCCCAGGATCCAACACCAGTAAAAGAAGTAAAGAATTCAAAAAATTCAAAGTTCTCAATGCAGGGGAAGCTGCCAAATACACTCCTGGCCAATTCCTTTCTGGTTTCCAATGGTTGAAGAACACCGGTGCACCTTTCCAACTCGGGTTGTGAACATCAACACACATTAGTGTAGGACAGTCACGAATTTAGGAGCACTTTGTACCTCAAGATTTCTTTTCCCATGGCTTGTTTATGGGATTCCATACATCGGGACTTTAGAATTTCTCAATTATGACATTGTACGTATTAGATCGAATGTATCATTTTTTGTTCACTTACATATAAGCTAGTTATTTATGGAAAAACAAATTTTCTATACCAGAATCTATGTATTCAGTCGACCATCAATAAACTATGCAATATTTGTTGGGAAAATGTTGAATTTACTGTGCAATAATTTATATTCAAAATAAACTTTTGTAGTGAGTAAATAATTATGCAGAATTTTGACTTAGAGAATGAATGGAATAAAATAGAATTTAGAATGGCCGAAGCAAAAGTTCGACTATTTCTCTTAAGACGATAATGTCGTGATGCTGATGGTCTTTTGGCACCCGTCTTCCAAAATATAACAACCTCGACTTATAATAATATCACTCAAAATTACAAGACATGGTGAACCTACTAATGTTTTAAATGCAATAAAGTAATTTTTGTGAGTGTAGTGTATTTGATGGATATTATTGAGGAAATATCGTATTTTAAATAGTGATACGATGAAAAATATGTGGTTAAAAAGTAAGGAAAAGTTAATGATGTGATGAAAAATATTATTTTATTGAAAAATGTGTGGCTGAAACTAAATTTTGAAAGAATGCATTTTGAAGTAATGTGTGAAAAATATGGGTTGAAATGCAAAATGCGGAATAGTGTTTGAAGAGAAGGAGAATTATTTCATAAGAGAAAATCTAAATTAGATTTGGAATGAATAAAATCTAGCATATATATATATAAGTTGAAAAGTTGTGTCCAAAAGACACAACTGTCGAAAAGTTGTGTATTGAACAGAAACGATCTATGTGGATAGACAGTTTAACAAACAAATCGTTAGATTCTAGAAGATGTCAAGTGTCACGTAAAGAAAAGTTTGAAAAAATAGATAAATAATATAATTAAATATATTATACAATTTAATAATAAAAATATATAAATCAAGCATTAATTTACAAAATATATATATACCAACTTGGCCCAAACCCTCGACCCATGACAAGTGCTCGTGCCGTGTCGAGTTGAATCGACGTGCGGACGACGACGGTGCGCGTGTGCATGCACGTGGGCCTTTGTCTTACCTATTAGCATGTAAGTTCTCTCCATTCCATAGACTATTGGTATCCTTTGTGGCACAAATATAAGTGTTAAACTTGAGTAATATAAAGTGGTTTCAATTTTTTTAGTTTTCCTATGTAGTATTTGCATTTTCCAATTTTTCGCGAATTTTTATTCCGAATTTATTTTAACTTCAAGTAGTTATATTTTGACCTTAATTTCTCATTCAACTGAAATAAGTTTTGAGAAAATAAATATACTACGTTGATATACTCGCGGATTAGAATGCATATATTTGGCCAAAGAAATCTTTTATTTGACTATCGAGACCCACTCAAATAACTGTTCAAAGTTGATCAAACAAACTATTCAAATTAATTTTTACAATCTCTCGCATGAATGGAAATTAATGCAACAAATTATGTAGATCCTAATAGAGAGATCAATCAAAAGTTACTACATCGGGATAGGTACCTTATGGGCTTCAACATTCCGTAGTAGTATACTATCGAATTTACTTGGCTAATCAATGAACGAGATATCTTGAACTATCAATCGTTGGTGTAAACCATGACAATAATATCCATACAATAACCTCCCTAACATTTTTGAATTCTCATCATTTTGACTCTAACAACTCTTGGGTTTTATAAGTGTTTTAATGAATTCAAGCCTTAAAACATTATCATAGAATCAACCCCATTTCAACTTATATTGGTGATCTCCTAATTAGTACTTGACTACGCCACTTGGTTTATCCAAAATATAGGAGTCATTAAAAATATAACTTAATCTAAACTTTTTGCAGATAGCTCTTTTCTTATCATAGGAATTGTTAGGAGTTTAACTCGTAAGTGTTCATTGAATTTTCATAACTTAGTTATCCAATTGACCCAAAATTTAGGATCTCTAGTGAGCATTGTTGGGTTACCATTACAAAGGTCTTCACGTAGTTAGCTTTAAGCCTTTTCCCCTCGACAAACAATATACTTGATTTCTTAGTAAGCCATTGGAAAGCGGATCCGCAAGATTCACCTTAGATTTTACGTAATCTTTGAAAATAACATCATTCGAGATCAACTGCTTAATTGTATTATGTTTTCAATGAATATGTCGAAACTTATCATTATACATATAACTTTGTGCTCTATTGATAGCAGACCGACTATCAAAATGTATACTAATTTCATGCACAAGTTTTGGCCAACATGAAATGTCTTCCAAAAAACTACGAAGCCATTCTACGTTCTTTCCAACTTTATTTAAAGTTGTGAACTCAGATTTCATTGTAGATCGAACTATACACGTTTGTTTATATGATTTCCATGATACGGTTGCACCATCAATGATAAAAAACATAATCACTAGTGGACTTTAAATATTTTGTATCTGCTAATTCATTGTATTCTTCTAATATAGATAGATATTTTGTATAATGTAAACCTACATTTGAGGTGTATCGTAGATATCTAAAAACCCTATTTAATGCCTTCCAGTGGTCATTATTTATATTATCTGTAAATTTACTAAGTTCTTTAACTGCATAAACAATATCTGGACGTTTGCAGTTAATATACATTAGACTGCCTATGATTCGAGAGTACTCCAATTGATATATGGGTTCACCTTTATATGGCCAAATTTAGACTTAAGTCTACTGGAGTTTTAACTGGACTTTCATCATGCTATAAAATAAGGAAGTAAATTAATAAAGATTCACATAGATTATCAAGATACAGATTTATTGTATTTCCATACTTTGACATAGTTTCCATAAGTGCACTCTTATTTTCACTATATAATGATAGTAGAGGGAAGGAAGGAAATTACATTCTCTCCAAAGTTTATACGAAACCTTTTTTCTCAACATGGTATTAGAGCACTAGAGTTTGGTTTTCTCTTTCAGCCATTGCTTCTTGTTCTTCTACTCATTATTCTTTTCTACAATCTTTCTTCCTATGTTTTGGTCTTCATCCTGTGTGATGTACTTCGCCATGTGCAATCTTTGTCCAGGACGTATGCTTGTTGTCGATTGAGTGGTTGACAGGGGCTAAAATTCTTGTGGTAGATTCCTATGGTGATTTTATGTTGGTTTCGGTGTTGAGATTTCTGAATCTTTGTTGCAGGTTGTCTATTTTTTTCTTTGCCAGTGTTCGGTTGGAATATACAGCAATGGACAGAGACGACGTTGGTAGGTTCTAGTGGACAAGAGTTCTCAAGTTTGGGTTGAGGTTTGAAAAGCAATTCATGTGGGCAATCATATTTTATGGGAAGAATTCATAAATCAGGGTTTAAGTTTCAACAATTCAAAATTCAGGTTTTAAGTTTAAAAAATACAAAAAACAAGTATTTAGCTAATTAATTAAAAATATTTATTATTTAAATATAATAAATTCAATAAATTAATTTATTAAATATATATTTTACCAATTAAATATATGAAGGACACAATTATATGCAATTTGGTCACAATTATCTAATTAATTGATCAAAAATTAATTTCGATCACAATTTATCAAATTATTGGTCATAAATTTTTTCTCGATCATAAATAAAAATTTTTATAGGTTACAAATTGCTTCTCTAACACGAATCAAAATTTTATAAGTCACATATTATTCATCGATCTCTAATCGAAAATTTTAGTGGTCACAACTCATTTATTCGTTGCAAATCGATTACAACTTATCAAATTATTGGCCACGACTTATTTTTTGGTCACAAATCAAGAATTTTATAGGCAACAGGTTATTTCTCGATCATGATTCAAAACTTTTATAAGTTACAAATTATTCGTTGATCACAAAATCAAAATTTTTTTGGTCACAACTCAATTACAACTTAATAAATTGTGAGTCACAATCACAATTTTTAGGTCACATATTATTTATTTGACAAAAATTAACCAATTATTGATCACAATCAACCAAATAATTGGTCATAAACACCCACCCCATCTCATCCCACCAACGACCATCGCCACGACCACCACCACCAAAGCCGTCGCCACCACCACCACCACCGTACTCAACACCGTCGTCAAACACCATCACTGCACAACACTTGCAACTACCACCTCAACACTGTTTCCAGCAGCACCACCACCGTCGCCGTCAGAACCACCACTACCACCTTAAACAAATCAACACCATCGTCAAATCGCCCCAAGAACCACCACTACCACCATTGCAAACAAATCACACATGGGAGAAAAACACCACCACCACCACCTCACCTCCATAGCACAACCACAAAATAGAGATCCACTATCAGTAGCCATTCCACCACCACCACCACTTCACCTCTTCAATACAGCCACCAAATCTCGATCCTCCATCAAGAAGCCAAATCTACTACCTTACCTCCACAGCAAAGCCACCAAATCAGGATGTAGAGCACACCATCGCCACAACCAAATCCATCACCACCAACTCTAGATCCACTATCAGCAGCCTGATCTACTACCGCTACTAAAACCACTCAATCATCACCACACCATGAAAACCATCACCAACAACAAATAAAAATCAACCAAATCTGGCATGGCCGCCATCTTCACTCCTAAAATCATCTCAACACCATGGCGGAACAATGCCACTGCGAGCGGGGTGGTTCTGATCGGTGACCCTTGCACCATCTATGGAGGTACTCTATCACGGCAGTGGTGTGAGGTTGGGCTACCGGCAGAGAGGAGGGAGAAGGTTGGTATGTGGTGCAGAAGAAGAAGACGGCACTGCCAAAAAATTTCAGATCTCTGCGCGGCAGCTACAACTGGGGCTACGTACGATGGCACTCAGTTCCCCAGATGCCGCTTTTGCCGGTGAAGAGGATACTGCCGGTGAAGAGGGAGAGAGAGAGAGTGAAAGATGAGAGAGACACGTGAGAGAGAGACACGTGAAGATGAGAAAGACGTGAGGATGAGGATGAGAGAGTGTGTGATTTAGGTTTAATATAATTAATAATTCAATTAATACCTGATTTTTTATTAAATAAACTTCACACCTGAGTCTTGAATTTGAAAACTTAAATGTCTGATTTTTTGTAATTTTCTCATATTTTATTTTAGTCGTTATTGGGCCATTATTTCGTGGAATTGGGCTCAATTAAATTGTTTGGGATGTTGAATTAATTTTTTTAGGTTGATTGAATTGGTTTTGGGCTCTAGTTGTTGTTGTTATTGGTTACTTTTATTCAGCCCAAGTAATAGTTAGTTTGTGTGGATAAAATATTATGTCATCCAAGATCGAGATATTCAATTTGATTGGACCGGTGGCACCTGAAAATTGAATGAGAGAAATTACACTAATTGGGCTAGATGTGTCGAAGTCTTCTTGTGGGGTAAGTGTTTCTTAAAACACGTGATCTTAGACAAGTCGTCTATCAAGTCCTCAGACAATGATTCTGCAAAGGTTTATTCTACTATCAATGATCGATAGGATCAAGAGGATAACACAATCATTGGGCTTATGATAAATAGTATTGAGCCTCATATCGGGTCTTCATCCCTCTATATGTCTACGAATAAGCAAATTTGGAAGTATCTCAAACATATACATTCTAGAATTGAAAATGTTACTCGAATTTATGAGACGTGTAAACAATACTTTAGGCTTGAGAATGGCTTCTCCAGGCCAGTTGAATATTATAATAGGCTTTTGGCTGGGTGTTGGAAGAGAAATGTGTATCAACCTCTCTTTATTGATTTGAAGGTTGTGGAAAAATAGCATGAAGACATCGATGTTGTTATATTTCATTATTGATTTGCCATCAGAGTTTGAAGCAGTTCAAGCACAGATATTGGGTGGAAAAGAGATTTGCATTCTTGCAGAGACATTATCTCGTATTCAGTTCTCTACACTATCAAATAGTACACCAAGTAGAGATCGTTCTGCTTTTATTGCTCGAGGTGGCTCAATCAAGGATGGACGTAGCAGTCGAAGTGGAAGTGATTTTAGCCCTTGTGATGGACGAGATACAAATGGCAGTGGTCGTTGGGGAAATCGTAAATTGGAAAAATGTACTCACTAGGTCTGTAGGTCACTCTGTTGATTATTGCTGGGATCTATATGGCAAACTATCTGATCTACCAATTAGGTCTCATCTATTGATGACCATCATACAATATCTGGACTAGTGGTTCAACACTAGAATTTGACTTCTTATATGTTCTACGGGATGAGTATGTTGCAATCTTAGCTCATAAGCATGCCCTCTTCCTCTTCCACTTCTTTGGCCTCTCCCGCTAGTCATTCAGTTATTAATTTATTACATTCTTGATTCTTTTTTAAAAAAAATTAATTATACATAGTCCATAAATGTTTCTCTTTTATCACATAAGCGTACCTCACGTCTCGGTGCCCTACTAGTGGTCTATAAAATATTTTATAATTTTAATTAATTGTTTCAATCATATCGTATAAGCTAATTCCAAACTATGGACATATGTCGTACATGTACGTACAAATGCTCATGAAAAGTATATTCAATCAAAATGGATGCCATTATGTTTTCTAAACATGTATTCAATCATTGTGACAAACTTACGAAATACAATAAATTCATTGTCAAAGTTATATAAAGGTCATGATAATAATCGATAAAAAAATAATTCAATAAATATGTTCTTTCATCGTAGTTGCAAATAGATTTTCATTTACCTTTTTGCATTTGTGTTTGAGCTTTCTACAAGGTATAATTCAAGTCTCTTTTCCACTTAAGGGATGCAAACCTGGAGTACCATCTAATATCAAATATGGTCCTCAAATTGATGAGCTTATTACACACAATCTCATAATACGATCATTAATGCCTAAATAATCTAGATAACATTAGAATTTCAAATTACCAGATGAATTTCAAACCAGTCCTATCACCCCCGTTATTTTCAACTTCGATGTATGTAAATCACATATAATTGTATCATTAATGACCTAACATTTATACAAATCAATTCTCCAAGCTTTAGAGGTGATTAATGAACATGTAAAATTTGAAACTGTGCAAACCATCAAATTGGACAAAAATCTTTTTTTTTTTTAAGTTTTAGTTGCTACTCTGTCTAACTTCATTCATCTTTTCACAACCTTAATTGCATTCATTTGTTCCCAAATTCGACATGTATATGAATGTAACAATGCCCTAAAGTTGTCACAAGTGAAGGGTTTACAGATTCAAAGGCAGTTGTTACGAGTTTTGTATGGCATAAATATACCGCAAGTGTACGCTGTCAAGTTTTGTAATATAAAGATCAAGTACGGATATCAAACCCATAGGGATTGAAATTCAACTTATTACTATAATTAAGTAGCTCTTATTTTATCTAGAATATTGAATTATAAGATCAATTTTTTTAAACTAAATTTAATGATGAATGCGACGAATTCAACGAAAGAATGCAAGTTTAAAGAGTTAAATTAATAATAGAAAGCATATGGTATGATTTTACCTTACTATCAAATATGATTCTCAATTATATAATTATTTCTAATCAATTTTTCCAAATTTATAAGCAAGAACCCCAATTTAATTCTACTACATCTCTTGAGTGTCGAGTAAAAACTATTCCCAGAATTCAATTTTAATATCTCGATTCCGAATCAAATAACTAAGAATAATCAAGTTTATGGTTCAAATGAATTATATTTTCTCTCGAAACCTTTAATTTCCAGGTTCTGTTATTCTATGATCATGCCTAAGTTTCCCTCTCTCAAGTGTCGAAAATTATGCAATCAATTTATTCAATTAGTGATCAAGTAATTGAAAGTATTAAGATTAAACAACACAAATAAACATAATTGGAAAATCTCAAAGAAATAACTATAATAAAATCAAACCATAGTCTCAAGTTTTAGTTACATAAAACCCTAGATTAGATGTCTAGTTCATGAGGGAAGGAAGAAATCAAAACATCATAATTAATAACACAAAGAAAGAATGAAATAAAAACTCTTTCAAAGCTTTAATCATTCTCTTCTTTGATGTTCTTCTTGTCCCCTTCCTTCATTTCTTGCTCTTGCTCTTGCTCTTGCTCTTGCTCTCTTGAATTGTGTTTTATAATTGGTGTATTGGGTTATATTATATCATCATGAAATCCCATGAAGATTTAGGCTCGAATTATGTTTAAAAGGAATTCTAAAAACATTAAAATTCTTTCTCGAATGGTGGCACCCCGGCGCTAGCTTCGCGGAGTGCTTTAGAAGCAACCATAACCGACTCTACTTTCTGCTAATTCCCCTAAAAAGTTAGTACAGTCCCCTAAAAAGTTAGTGCAACCTTATATTTAGAAGCAACCATAACCGACTCTATTTTCTGCTCAGTCCCCTATAAAGTTAGTGCAGTTATTTAGGTTGTAAAATGATGACCAACAACTTTCTTTACAACTGAACGCTCACTTAGCCATTGACAGTTATTGGTGGCTATTTCATCTAGCAGTGAATAGTCAGCATCTACAATCATAGACATCAAAGTACCTCATAATGCAATATCTACTATGTTTGTGTCTGGCCATTCAACCCATTGTAGAAGATCTATATTTGCATCCAATTCTGATGGCAACTTCTAAGTAGATCTTTGAATCTGTCCCAAGCCTGAACTGCCCAATCTCATTTCGCAATTGAACTACCTTGAAAGGAGAAGAATTTGGTGAGGAATTTTTGAGCCAACCTCTCCTAAGTTGTGATGGATCCATATGTCAATAATTGGAATCATGCTTTGGCTTTATTCCTCAAGGAAAAGGAAAATAGACAGAGTTTGATTACCTTTTCAATAACTTTGTTCATCTTCATAGTATTACAGATTTCGAGAAAGAAAGCCAAATGAGCATTGGATCATCTTGTGGAGATCTCCAAACTGATTTTGTTGCACCGTGTGGATCAACCCTGGCTTCAGTTCGAAATTATTCGTAGCTATCGCGTTAGTCCAATAGCGGAATAGTTTTATTGACAATTGGTCTCACATAATCTCTAGTAGCTTTTTGTTGATTGTTCTGATTTGCTACTTGCTCTGCTATTGCTTCGAGTTCATTTCTTTTGATGGCCTTCAAAAATGGGAAGGTTCTTTCGATTTCAAGATCAATTGGTAATAATCCGACGCTCTTGGATCTTCACATAAACTTGAACAAATAATAAGCAAACTATTTAATAGTAAAGAAATCTAAATTAAAACAAAAGCTACTTCGTATATTAGTAAAAAATTAAATATATCAATCCCCAATAATAACGTCAAAAACTTGTTATGCATTTTGTATAACGTAAATATACTGCAAGTGTACGTTGTCAAGTTTTGTAATATAAGGATCACGTACAGAAGTGGAATTGGAATTCAATTTATTAAGTACTATAATTAAATAGCTCTTATTTTATCTAGAAAACTGAATTATAAGATCAATGTTCGTAACTAAATATAATGATGAATGTGACGAATTCAACGAATGAAAGCAAGTTTAAAGAGTTAATCAATAATAGAAAACCTAGGATATGATTTCACCAAACTATCAAATATGTTTCTCAATTATATAATTATTTCTAATCAATTTTCCATGTTTATGAGCAAAGAACCCTAATTTAATTCGACCCCCTCTCGCGAGTGTTAGGTAAAAACTATTCCTAAAATTCAATTCTGATATCTCTATTTCGAATCAAATAACTAAGAATTATCAAGTTTATGGTTCTTATGTGGAACATGCTTCAAATGAATTATATCTTCTCTCGAAACCTATAATTTCGTAGGTTGTGTTATTCTAAGATTACGCCTAAGTTTCCCTCTCTTGAGTGCCGAAAACTTAAGCAATAATTTTATTCAATTAGTAGTCAAGTAATTGAAAGCATTAACAATAAACAACACAAATAAACATAATTGAAAAATCTCAAAGATATAACTAAAATAAAATCAAACCATAGTCTCAAGTTTTGGTTATATCAAACCCTAGATTTCTAAATTTAATTCATGATGGAAGAAAGAAATCTAAACATCATAATTAATATCATAAAGAGAATAAGAAATAAAAACTCTTTTGAAGCTTTAACGAATCTCGTCTTTGATGTTTTTCTTGCTTCCTTTCTTGATTTCTTGCTTCTTGCTATCTTGAATTGTGTTTTAAAATTGGTCTTTAGGATTGTATTTATATTATCATGAAGACCCGTGAAGAGTTAGGTTCAAATTGGGTTTAAAAGGAATCCAAAAACCATTACCCTTGTTTGATTCCCTTTTTTTTTCTAAAATACATTTCTTTCTTTATTTTTAACCACATAATCTTCAATAAAATATTATTACACACAAATCTAAAATTTTTCCTTATTTTTTAACCTCATATTTTCCTTTAATCTACTATTCAAAAAAACATTTTTGACTTTTTAATAGGCTCAAATGGGCTTTAAAATTCTCTTTCGAACGGCGTCGCCCTGGCTGGCTTCGCAGCACCATGGCGTCACAACATATGTTGGTTCTCCTTTATTGGGGTGCTGAGGCACCCAAATGGCGGAGTTGCTGTGCCTTTCCTTTTGGTGTTCTTCTACATGAGCCAACGCAGTGGTGCCCTAGACGTAGCACTATGGTGCCGACTATCTTCCAAAAACTGGGTGCTGTGGTGTTTCCTTGTTCTCTACTTTCTCTCGAGCCATGGCGCTGCTGCGCCATGACTTAGGTGTTGCGGCATCATGGCTCTTCTTCCTTTGACGTTTTTCCTTTTGTCTCTTATTTTACTTAGCTTGTTTCATTTCCCCATCAACATCATCTTTGTCTTCAACTTTTGCACCATCTCCATGTAAACTATTTTACCTAATCTATAAAATGACATTAAAACACACATCAAAACATCCTAAAAACTCTCAAAGACAACCAAAATAACAAACTTAAGAGGCATTAAAACTATGAGTGAAACACACTCATCAACGGTCCCTTTTCAAAATACAGAATCAAGAATATCATAACTAAGGCTGTTTTGAGTTTCACTTGAATTAACATACCAAATAATCAGATTTTAATGTCTTAAAAATCATTTCTACACTTATAACTCTTATATACCAACATTCAAAGTGATAAATATGTGTTCTACTTAAAGTATTATATAAAACCAAAGTTGAGCAAGTAAAATTCAGCAATTATTCAGAGTGTGTTTGATGCACATTTTTTAGAAGAGAATGCAATTTTTATGTGATGGGGAATGTGTGGTTGAAAAAGAAGGAAAAATTATTGATGTGATAGAAAATATTATTTTATTGAAGAATGTGTGGTTGAAAATTGTAGAAGAATGAGAATGAAAATGAGAATGTGGCTCAAACAAGGGCTCAAATTATGTCATTGGTGGTTTCACTCCAATTATTGCAATCAATTATCCCTCTTTTGTTATCATAAAACCAACAACAACACCCCCAACATGATCTCAAGCAAGTCCAGAGATTCAAGAGGATGTAAAAGCCTAAAAAATAAAGAAAATCTCAAAACCTTAAGCTAACTCACCTGTCCAGAACTACTAATTTTAGCCTTTTGTTTTTCTACTTCTCTTTGGCTCTTTTGTTTTCTTTTCTGCTTGGAATCAATTGGGGATGTTTTGAAGGATAAATCTCTTATTTAGGAGGTAGAGATGAAGTCTTTAAGGGGCTTGAGTCATGAGTAATGCTTATGAGTGAAGAAATTGAATATTAAAAAAAAGGCAAGTAGCTCAACTATGAGGTGCTCCAAACAAGGGGTGGTTCTTCGTAGTAAGATCTGATTTTTACACTTATCCTTGTAGGTCCAAATCAAGTGTATTTGACCTAATTTAATGTGTCTAAAACCTAATTCAATTGTTCTATGTTCTTAAAATAAATTATAGAGTTAATTCATGAACCGTTCATTCGATTCCTTGTCCGATTGATGCCCGAATCTCGATCAATTTCAACAATTTCTACCTCTATATTTATAACGTCATATAAACTTTATATTATTGTATTGTGATCAATTCATTTCTAGTCTCATGTCCCAAATATGTTAAACTTAATTAGGTTTAGGGTAACCTTGATCAAATGAATCAAAAGATTGTAACTTTATCGATAATAATCACGACAATTTATGGCCAATTTAACAAATCAATATTTAACATCTCGATTAACCTAAATTTCCACCATAACTTAAATTAAGATTCACAACCTAGGTCGGGGAGGTCAAAGACCAACACCTTATAAAGATGTTAGAACCTAAATGATCAAATGATAAGAGAGAACAATTATGAACTATTGACGCAAATCTAATTGGCAATGTAAATAACATGTAATGCTTGAAATATATTGGCCAAGTGAGTAAAATGAAGTTTGGGGTATTACAAAGTTCTTGTAATTGATATGAATTTTGCGTCCCAAAAGGTTCACTTGGCTTGTATAATATGTGTAAAATAAAGTCCCACAAGCCTTACCTTGAATATAAATGTAAAACAAAATCGTCCAAACCTCTTTCGATTAAACTAAGATATGTATTTAAGGAACTAAGATTTATGTCAAAATCATTGTTCCGATTGATTTTTACAAAGACTATCAGAATAAAAAGGAAACAAATTCCTTTTTCAGTCGAACTCACTTCTCATGCAACTTTAATAATTTGTCTTCTAATATTTATAATTAAAGTCCTCTTCATCCCAAATCACTAATAATTGGCCCGATACAAATTCTGAAAGTTTGTAATTTGTCCCAAATTTTTAAATGTCGAATTTAACTCCCAAAACTTTTAGATTTTTATTGAATGCTCTGTTAATACTTCCAATTTTACCATAGCAATTCAAATAATTTCCAATGGCTCCGAATCAACTCCAATTAAGCTCCGAATACCATTTTTTTTCACACCAGCTTTATTCAAATTGGGGTTTTCCCTACAATTAACGTAATTTACACTAAGTAGATAAAATTTAATTTACATATAATTGAATAAGTATATAAGTCCGAATAAGTGTATAAAAGTGATTTAATGTATATTCTATCAATTTGCAGAGAAAGAATATAGGACACAAGTATTAGGCTTTTCTTCTCTTCTGCATTCATTTTTCTTCGTTAGTGCTCACTGCGGACAACATAAAAGGGTATATTTTTCTGGAGTTGTTTTTGCATTTTCTAGTGCATCACTCATTTGGTGATGGAAGCAAATAATTTGTTAAGGAAAACGACTTAGTGATGTACCATGGAACCAATTCGTTTATGAAAATTTCTGTAACCTCATTAATTACTTAACAAAAATGGTTGTGATTTAACTAACATTGGATTGGGAATCCCCAATGTTCTGATAATAAGATGAGCCTACAAACTGAAAAATGAAAGCATGTAAAATTTCATTGTATACAAATGAAAAAGTTTCATAGATTAATTGTTAGTTGACTGAATGCATATTTACGTTTAGTGATATGTAAGAATTGCTAACCAGAAATGGCTAACCAACCAAGAAAAAATTTCACGGTAAAATGTGATCCAAAATTTATGACTGTCCTACATTAATGTGTTAATGTTCACAACCCAATTTGGAAAGGTAAACATGTGTTCTTCAACCATTGGTAACCATAAAGGAATCGGTCGGGAGTGTATGGGCAGCATCGCGTGCATTGAGAACTTAAAAACGTTTGAATTCTTTACTTCTATTGGTGATGGATCCAGGGCCACGGTTTGCAAACTCATAGTAATCGCAAGTTTGGTGGTAGTCTTCGCCAGACCATGTCATCCAGTCCTCTGGCCGGATTAAATCCCCCAACTCACATTGCTTGAAGACGGTATGAGCATCTGCCTTCCATGGGCGGCCAAGGTACTTGGGAATTTTGAATCTCAATGGGAAGAGTACTTTTTCGGGAATTATCTTGCAGTTCTGGAGGACTAATCCGTAGTACCCTTTGATAATTGTCTTCCTTCAGCAGTAATAGTGATTTGTTGATTGACATTGGCTTCCTCGCTATGATCAAACTGTTTTGAATAACTGCATCACCCATTCCAAAGATGAAGTCGACTGTATCATATATGACACAATTTCTATAAAATTGACGGAATGTGTGTAGTACAATGTATCTTGGTAGCCCTCAATGCTGCAGTCGAAGATAGCTGACTCATCAGAAGGGACACGAAGAGCCACAGCTTGGTGGCCATATGGACCAGCATCATCGTGGAACGTCAATCCCCTAGCAATGAATCCTTTTTCCAATAGCAGCTGCATATAAGCGTATTTCGTTATCATTGATTTTCGTTTACCGTCCTGTCATGATGTTAGAAAAAATATTTGGAGAATACCATAATGGAAACCAAAGAATAAGATGAAGAAGATGATAATAATATCAAATAAGACTTGATCACGATTATGATATCGTTGTCCTCAAACGATATTTGCCTCCTCTACCAAACTTTTAAGGATTAAATAACAAATAGTTTGTAGCATTT
>CAIGRP010029585.1:0-18342 GCA_903798385.1 Fraxinus cuspidata | reverse complement strand
GAGAGGCAAATAGGCGGAAATCGGTTTTTTAAAGTGTTCAATGACAATATGTCAATATGCCTTAAAAATGTTAACAAAATCACTGTACACTAAACATTGGTCTTCAACTTTTACCAACCACAAAAACCAATTATCGAGTAGATAAATAACCGGGTCACTACTTAACAATTTTTGGTCGAGGAAATACGATTACAATCTTATAGTAATGTAGATCAAGACAGGCATTTTATACCGTGGTAGAGATATTAAAGCGGATAATGTTTAGTTTATCTTTTAAAAACTGTTTTTAGTTTTGATTTAATGAGAATTGGTCTAATAAGAGTCCTTATTTAGATTTGCATCGTGATTGTCTTTTGTATTATGACACTACTCAAATATTAAAACTTTTTATCGTGTCACGATTAAAAACCTATGATGCAAGTAACTACACAAAATTGTTAGAATCATTACAAGCAATATTTTAAAAAGTGTAAAGGTGGTTAGACGTGGAGACGAAATTTCAAACTTTACAAGTTTAAGCGATCCTAGGCGAGGTTTAGAAGTAAAAAAACATTTTCTTGTTCTTAATATTATTATAAAATTTTAATTGTTTTTAAAATTATTTAATAATTAAAATAATGATATCAAATATCTAAAATTATAAACTATTATATTTACTTAATAATTCATACAATTAATCAATTATACAATTTTTTGTTTGTTGTCTTATTTAATTAATTTATATATTATTAGATTACAAGAATTATTAGTGATTTTAACTCTATTTCGTCGAATTTTAATCTAACAAGTAATTTAATACATTATTTTTATAAAAAATTTAATATAAAGAACAAATTTGGACATTATAGAACCATAACAGATTGGTTCGATTTCAATTCGGTTCTATATTTAGATATGAAACCCATGATTCCGTTTCTAAAATTCTCATTGGTATTCGGTCCGGATTCGATTCCCTTTGAAATCAAACCGAATCGAACCGTGCACACTCCTAAACACATCTTGCAACTTGAGGAACAATCTTTTATTTATTTGAATTTAATTTTCACAAAAATAATATGTCGAAAGTTCATTGGTCTAATCTTCAAAACAACCATTTAAGTCCGACAAATCATTCTAGCAATTAATAGCAAAATTTAGAAATTAAGTTAAAATGTAAATAATTAATTTACTGACCTGATCAGGAAATTGAGATGCAAATAAGTAAAAAAAATTTGTCAACTAAAAATTAAGGGAGATCGACAATAATTAGAACAAATCAACAAACTACCAATAAAAACAAAGCAAACAAATTTCAAAAAGAAGAAAATTTGAATAAACTGACTTGAAAATTTAGGCAAAATTTAAGAAAATTATTAATAGAAGGAAAATAACTATATAAGTTTGAATTAAAATCTATATTTAATTGTCTACTCAATTGTACTGGGAAGTTGATAAATATAGTTTAGCAACAGTTGTTCAACACTTTACCCAATTAGTTTGGATGTATAATTATTTATTTATGTATTTTTTATTAAATTATGTCTAATACAAATATTTTTTTTTTAACTGTGATGTGTTTAGTTTTAATTAGGTTGAATAAAATTTAGATTAATTTATTTTCAGATTTTTTTTAATGGTTTGACGATTTGAAACGGTTTTCAAATATTAAAACTTAAATCAAACCACTTCAAATCGATTTAGTTCGATTCAAAACAAAAACGTTGATGAATCTACTTTTACCAAAACCAACGATTTTAAAAAGGTGGTTTCGATTTGATTTTGTGGTTTGTCGATTTCGTTGTTCACCCCTAGTTTATATAGAAAAAAGAACCATGATACAAAAAACAAATGAAAAATCTGACCATACGTAGTGCCAAACGCCCACGAATCGGCTCTTCAACCAGACTAGTGGACCTGGCCCACGAGCTCAAGACGATTCATGGGCCTAACCCAGGGAGCTCAACTCTGGAAAAATTTTTGAGCTCGACTTAAGTCATGGCTCGTCTTAATACAAGCCGTACATGAGCGACTTTGCTTATTTGTCACATTAAGTTTGGATTACTTCCCTTAATAAGATTTATATTTTAAAAATGAAGTCCTAAGTCATAATAGTATTAACGAGGGAGTACACGTGTCCATAATTTCTTGAGTGATTTTTAAACGTCGATAAGAAGAGGTCTTCGTCAACTGCAATCTACTTCTGAAAATACGTAGGAAATGCAGAGACGCGTTGTAGATAATGAACACGGCTATTAAGAATAATAATTAATGAGCTATCTTAGCTACCGACCTCCCCAACCTCCTTGTTTAAAGTCGTTGCACTACATAATAAAAATGGCTTTTCACTACAAAAATCTAAGATGATTTCCCATAATATATTAGGAGGAAGATCAGATTCTAAAGAAAATTGAATCGAACCGAACTTGATTTTTCGTGTATTTTGTAAGTAGAACCATCTTATCCAAATTTAATTGTGGAACCGTTTGGGTTCGATTCCATTCGGTTTTCGAATCTCGTACAATAATTAACTCAACTAATGATATGTTCAATTTAACTCTTACAAAATAACGTAATCCAATCCCGTGATATTTTTTTGTGCCTCTTTGTTGAATTCTTCATAAATTTGACTGTTAAAATCACATAAAGAAGAAAATGACAAGCTCACAACAATGAAGAGAGGAGCAGCCGAGCTTCCAATTCGATTTTTTCAGAACGGCAAAAAGACACTACTACGGCAGAATAAGAAATATAGGTAAAACTTAGTCAATTTGATTAAATTGGGCTTGGGCTAAAAGTTAGAAATAGGAAAATAATATTTTGGATTTGAGCTAAATTAACAAGTTTAACAAATTTGTTTACAAAAAAAAAAAATAATAATAATAACTTGACTTACTTAAGATTTAAAAAAAATTAGATAGGTTCGGTTATTATTCGGTTTTTCGGTTCTTGGTCTGAATCGAGAATCAAACCAAATTTGTTGATTCTCGATATGGATACTCGTTCGTGTATTTAACTTAAGAAAAATCACTCGGTTCGTTTTCTGGTCCAGTTTGGTTGATTCGGTTCGAGAGTTTTGTTCAACCATACTTTCTTGTCTAGCTCGGGTAGGATCAAGTTCTTAGCTATGTGAAAATTATGAAGGTCAAAAAATTTACATTTAAAACATTACACTGTTGTGCAATTACTTCAGATCCTAAGTTTTAATTTTATGAAAGGTTCATAATCTTTACACATTATTATATTTATACTCCAAACTTTTTTCATCGTATTCTTATTCTCAAATTAACATAAATTGTTCCTGATTATGGTTTCCCTCTAAAATCATCTTTAAGATAAAAGTAAAAAAGATTCATTTCTCCATTGTATTTTTAAATTAGAAAGAACAAATAATACGACAAAAATGCAATTAAATAATTGATTCTCATTTTAAAGCACGTTAATAATACTTTTGGATGAAAATCATGATTAAGGACAAGATTTTAAGTTTATTTTAATTAATTCTTCAGCATTGGATTTTTTTTTTTATTTTTTATTGTTATCAAGTTTAAGTTTTGAGATTCTCTCATTTATGTTAATTTGGTAACTTTACCTTTTCAGTAGAAGTCCTAATTGTAAACAGAAGTAGAAAAGTGATAAATTTATGATATTTTTTTATTAGTTACACCGCATTATAATACACACTAATTAAAATATATATATATATATTTCTAATTACACTACATCTAGTTTACAAGCATGTTATCAATCCTTTTATAAAACTGAAAAGAAAGGAAAGAAGGTCCTTTATTTTACGAGTATATCCTTTGTCCACTCTAAAGGCATCACATTTTAATTGTAATGAAGGTGCTTAATTTTCGTTCATATTTTTAATTATATCATCAACTTATTTTGTCAGATTAACCTTCAATTTATGTCTAATATTTTTCTAACGCGCATTGAAATGAAGATAAATATTTTGTTGGAACTTTTGGTATTTGTTGTTTATTTTTCATATTTAAAAATACAAAAGGCAAATAAGTCTTTATACATTCTCCTAACGATTTTTCGGATTTAAAATGTCATTAAAAATAAGATGTATTAATTAATAAAATGATGAGGATAAAAATGTAATAAAAAAATTAAGGACGTGAGTGTGGAAATGAGCAAAAACCAGGAAAGTTTATTGGATTAAAATTTGGTATAGTTCACAAAAACCAGCGGGCAAATATTTCTCTCCTCTCATACACAAAAGCTTTACATTTATTCATAAAATATAAATTCGAAAAAAGAAAAATTTCACAACATCTGTGGTATACTTAAATATATAGGCTGGAGTTCTTATTTGTGTTGTATGTAAATATGAGTGTAAGAAATCAATGCCTAATTCAAGTAATAAGATCAAAGTTTTACAAGATTAGTGACCAGAGTTCAAATCTTATTTAGGGATGAAATTCAAGTGTGTGTGTGTGTTTGTGTGTGAGAGAGAGGGGTATATATGTCATTTTATATATTATCTTTTAGTACATAAGAAGGCAAAATATATTTAAATAATTAAATTGATTTTAATTGCATGAAAGGTTCATAACCTTTAGACATTACTACATTTATGTTTCAAATTTTTTTTATCTCAATCTTATTATCAAATTAACATAAATTGTTCCTGAATATAGTTTCTCTCTAAAATTTTCTTTTATGTAAATAAAAAGACTTGTGTGTCCAATTTGTTATTAAATAAGCAAAACAAAGAATAATGCAAAAATACAATTAAATATTTGATCCTCATTTTAAAATATGTTAAACAATATTTTTGGACGAAAATTATAATTAAGGACAATATTTTCTAATCAATTAAATGTTAAAAATAAGAATGTGATGAAGAAAAAAGTAAAGGATATAAATGTAATAATCAAAAAATTATTAATTACATTGAATCTTACTACATGTACATCAAGATTTACATAATGCAACGTAATACTTTACTATTTGTCAGTTTAAAATACAGTCGATTTTTTTTCATTCAATCTTTTTCCTTCTCATCATATTATATAATTTATTATGTACATTTTTTATGTACACGTAGCAAATTTTTTTTTTTTTTTTATATGTTGTGTAACTAATAACATAATTCGTGGTGTAAATATAACCGGCCTATCTAATACACTGATTTTTCAATATATTAATTAATGCTCCTGCACAGTTGCACTTATTTCAAACCTTGAAAGTTCAAAACACAAAATACAGCTACTTTTATTCATCTTGAGTAATAGTTTGACATAAAAGGCATTGCAAAAGTAAAGATGCGAGTGTTTTTCCAAATATAAAACAACCAAATTGCATATAATAACTTAAATACTATATTCTCCTAACCCAATTCGCCAACAATTACTTTCACCTATTTATTTCACTGTTGCAGCTGTATACATCTTTGAAACAACTCTATATATCACCTATTTATATCGATAGGTTTGTATTTGGTTTACCGGAAGCAATTCGTCTCGTGATAGACCGCATTGTCACGAACTCTTCAGCAGCCGAAGGGTGTATGCCGACCTGCAAAAAGTACAGTAAAGAATGTCTTAGAAACAGTTGGATCGTGTAGAATTTCACTCAATCCAGTACCATGTAAGGGAAACTTGAATGATCGAATAAATATTTTCGTCTTCACAACTTCCAAATACACATTAGTTACTGCAACCATTTTTTATTATGTAGACTTCAAATCATGAATACAGACAGTGAAGTACTTAATCCTATTTGCCTACTTCATCAAAGTCTGATAAATGATTTCATCAATGAACCGAACCATATGGATCCCGCCTTTTGATTGCTACGCAAGTTCAGGAATGTCTCAAGAAATGCACTTTGCATAAAGATTGATAAAAAAAAAAAGAAAGGCTTCGTACACTATTCGTATTAATTAATGTCCACTGAGGTGTGTTATGCTCCTAAAGGACTAATCAAAGCCTTATTCTCCATTGACATGTTCAGTAGCAAGGATTTGATAGCATGCATTAATTGGACTCAGAATCGAACATGACTAGACCACAGAGGTACGCAAAGAATGGAAGTAAAGTGAAAAGCAACATGAAATAATAGCTTTGAAAAGTCATTTCAGCTTACCGTGCTATCAAATTGTGCTTTGGTTGCTCCACATTTGAGTGCAATAGCAATGCCCTGTAGAGAACATCAGAATATAACTACAATGCAGCGACACATGCATATCCCAATTCAAAGAAAAAGTCGGATGAGTACTATAGTACGTGAGGTTTGCAATATGGTTGATTCTTGATGCAACATGGAATAATTTTGCTAAGATATACGTAGATTTATTCGCGAATCACGTGCAAAACATATATTCAAATATCAAACCATGGACTGAATAGTGATGTAATTGATCCTCGAGACATAATTCGAACATAAAACCAAGCATTATATAAAGTAAATATAAGGAAAGCAGACACCCCCACAATATCAGATATTGATGCTGAAACTTAAACAAGGATTAGTGCTTTCTCATCATTTTCTTGTAAGAGGTCAATGGATTTATCGTTCCTCAAACTAATTGTAGGGAAATGAATCAGATGCAGGAGCATAGCAATTCGACAACGAACAAGAAAAGGAACAAGAAAGAAAGGGGGTCCAATAAGAAAAGAATTGAACGCAAAGAAGAAAATCAATTTATCATATATTCAAGGGTGAATGTTACAATGAATAAGCTATCTATTTATATAGCAACAAGTTTAAAACCAAAATAACTTCTAATAAACTAGAACTTGATCAAATTATTAAAATTAATCTAATCTAATTAAAATAAACATACTTTGAATTAAACTCTATTTTAAAATAATAATTAACTTCTATATCTATATCCATCTTTATCCTCTCTCTCTCTACCTCCATCATAATCTCCATATGACTAACAAAACAATGCAACCATACTCATCAACGTGAAAGAGCAAAAGGCACTAAATATTGAATTACCAAAGAAATATAAATAATGAATGCGTGCATGTATGTTAGTAATTTTAACTAAAGATATTATAAAGAACATATATTTTGTTGCAGATATTATCTTCTTTTACACATCTCTCAGTGCCACAAGGAATGCCCAATGCAAGAAAATCCTTCATGACCACAAGCCATGTTAATTTTGATCTTGGTCTCGCTATTATGACACATTCTATAAAGAACGCATCCCTCTCGTAATTATTAAAACAAATTAAGTGTAGTTAGATCATATATATGCTCTAATCCTATTTTCAGAAGTTTCAATCAGCGCCCAAAAGATACTCAATAGGTTAGAACAGTGGCAATGTATCTCCTTTGTATTCTCTCAGTTATGTTATAACTATCTGTTTCCTTCTGGCTAGAAGTAGTTTAATGGTGGTTAAGCGTTTGGCTTAAGCACGAAAAACTCATAATTTTCTATGAGTTTACAAGGTAGCTTCTTGCTATAAGGTACTAGTGATTTGACCTGTCCATGGGTTAAGGGTGAAGGGGACGGATACAGTGAAACAGAGAAAAGAGTTTAAAAAGTTGTACACTTTTTCTTTATTTTTGTATTTAAGTTGAATTAAGTAGCCAACTTGAAAGAATTATAGAGTCAAAAGACTACTGGTAAACCAATCCAATCGAAAAAATGATTCAAAATGGAGGGAAATTGATAGGAACCACAAATTTGATAGGAACCACAATCAGCCTTTCGAGAGGGCTGTACTTGGCGGAGAAAATAGAGGCTGCCACAGCGTGTGTTAGCGGCGAAGCATGGGATAGGTTGCAATTTGATAGGAACCACAATCAGCCTTTCGAGAGGGCTGTACTCTCCACAATACGGTTTTCACTCACTATTTTGCATGCCGAATCCTTTCCCCCTTTCTTTATTTATAAGCTACTTGTAACTATTTTTCCCATCCATTTTTTTCTCTCTAACAGACTAGTTTTCCACCCACTAGTAGGTTATTTTTCTTCTAGGTTCTTCTAGAATGCGTGAGGTGGATAGGAGCCTATCAAAAATAAGATTTCATGCATAGTTATTCTTGTAGCAAAGAACTTGCTAAGTTCTGCATTCAAGTCGTTGCTAAATAACTAATTGCTTTATTTAATTCAGCTCTTTTAGTATTGGATATTTGGACGAGACACATATGAGGGTAGGGCCAGGGCACCTAACCAGCACATCAAGAGCCTGGCTTGGCCACTTTAGACCTCTATATGCGGCTCCCAAAAAATTTACATAAATGAGAAGATTAAAACAGCAATCCAATTTTAAACATAACTTGGCTCTGTAAGTAATCTACACATAAAGAGGGAATTGTTTTCTTATACTTTCAAATTCAGTTGTTAGTCTCTCCTGATTCCTTTAAAAAACATAAAAATAATTGACATACACAGAGAAGAGAACCAACTACATACCTGCATGATCTCAGGTGCATCTGGCCCACACATGGACGCTCCAAGAACTTTATCACTCTCAGCATCCACAACAAGCTTCATAAATGTCTTTTCTTGCCGTCTATATGACAATGCATAATATTGTTAGAGTACCGGCAAAGTGAACCATTAACTGTTACAAAATAAGCAGGCAATATTCTCCCACTATTTTCACCGCTCAGCATTAATCAGATCATATGATGAAGTAAAGTATAGTGTCTAAGAAAATAAAAAAGCTCCTAGATTATCATAACCAGTATGAATTGTAATTTGTAATCTCAACACTTAAAATCTCCAGAATCTCCAGGTGAAAGGTTTTATTATATAGTACACACCAATGACTACACAACAATAAAGTTTAACAAGGCTAACCTAAATAATCCAAGCACATAAAATCATTGTCCAATCAACGTACCCAGAAATGGTGTTCTTCATAGCATTAAACGTTGATGTGAAAACCAAAATATCACCATTTGCTTGCTCTATAGCCTGTTCTTCACTGAGCCCAACTACAGACAGTGGTGGTATACTGTGAAGCAACACGTGATACAAGTTATAACATCACCAAAATTCTCAACAGTCTAGATAACTAGAAATGACTAAACCAAAGACTTGGATACAAATTTTATACAACTATTAGTAATACAGATTCAAGGAGAACCACAATGGCCAACTGATGTTATCATGATATCATTCACGGAAAAAATCTGATACAGATAAGTTGGGCCCACAATTCAGGTATCACCAGTGAAGATCTAAGATAAGGGATCTGACAATACGCAAAGATGTTTCAATTCAAAAGATATCATACTAAACTATTAACAAGAACTGAGAACTATTTATATTCTAGTATAAGGTTAAGCCAAGAACCCGTGTTGTCGGATTTGATTGGAGCGCAAAGTCTAATTTGCAAGACCAAAAGCTAAGTTAAAGCTCAGGGTTTCTTTGAGCCCCAATTTTTGGGTGGATAGATTCTATAATAGTGATTTTTTTGGAGAATGTGTGGTTGACAAGTATGGAAAAGTTTTGGGTTTACGGGAAAAAATATTTTTTTGGAAAAAGTGTGTTTGAAAATGAGTTTGGGGAAAATGACTTTAAAAAATGGAGCTCAAGCAGGGGCTCAATTTGAAAAATGGCTCACATGTACTGAATGGAGTTGATTTATAAATGGTCCAATTTTATTGTTCAGCTCGTTTTAGCCATAATAACTCTATTAAATCTTAGTCCACACGCAATGTGAGTTTATTATGAATTTGTATACCATGTCGAATTCATCTTTCTTTGAGTAAACTTTCCAAACTGATCCTAAGATGTTCTTCAGCACAAAGATTCAAGTGTCAGATTATGTACAAATGTAAACTGAGACATCCTATTTAGAAAAACACTGGTGAGAGCTTTCCACAACAAGCCTCTCGGTGAAAAGAGACAGAGAGTTTGAAGACACTAATTGAATTCTGGGTAATCTGGTAAGAGATTTTTGATGAACTGGTAGAAAGTAGACCAGAGTTCGCATAGTAATAAAATTGAATGTTCGTATCTCCACAAAAAGCTTGAATCATGAATGAAGGTGTTTATGGTGTGGAAGTTGTAATGTAAGTTTAGACTGACAAATATGCATGGCATAAAATTGCAAGTTAAAAGTAGTGAGGATAGATGGTAGTACCAGAACACCGCACAGGGAACATCTGTATGATCAGGCTTCATAGGTTCACCACCAAAAACGGTTTTCTGAGTCAACATTAAATTGTTTTAAAAAAAAAAAAAATCAGCATTTCAAGTTCATTAATTAAAAACAAGCATATAAATTCATAATTACAAATAGGTAGAAACCATACGGCAAAACAGCTCCCTTCCATTAAGGCAACAGGAGTAAGATTCATGCGGTTTGTAACATCACCTATAGCCCATATGCTAGGTATGTTGGTTCGAGAGTATTCATCAACCTGGAAATGAAGTGAAAAAGATAAGGAAACTAGTGCATAGCTATGGCAGATAAAACACAAATAGGAAGAAAAATTGAGGCATTTCCTGAATTGAGTCCTTGCACTTTCCAACAAGACAAACACGAAAGACAAAAATACAATAACGTTATATGACGAAAACAAACCTTAACAGCCCCAATCTTATCAAGCTCAACGCCAACAGCTTCGAGATTTAATCTTTTTGTGTTAGGGGCCCTACCTGAAACAATCATGAAGACAGTTGCAATTGACAACATGTTGGTACTTGGTAGGAAAGAATGAGCTAATATAGCAAAATAAACATTTTCATTTTGATTGCTTAAAAATTTTACGAGTTCCAGTACAATACTACATACAAAGTTCAGAGCGAAGTATCATACAAAGTTTATAACAATAAGAATCAACCTCCCAAAGCGTGCGTGCACAATGTCTCAGACCAGAAATCAGATAAAAAAGTGTATTATAAGCCTGCGTAATACCATCATTTTGAAAATTTGAAAATCTGGCAAAACAAGTTCACACGCAATGCCCTCTCGACATAAAAATTCTTTTCAGAAAATTGATATAACTGGCATGTCTTGATACGGCACTTGTAAGAGTTTTGAATAACCCATACCTTACAATGAATACACGTAACAGAATCACAATGAATTGCCTCTTGAAACAAAGAAGTATACAACCCATTGCACCTAAAAGGATATTTTGGCTGAAGTGTCTATACATAATTTGTTTAGCCAACAAAACGTACTTTCAACAATTTAAAAAATTGGGGTTGGGGAAAGGATTAATTACCAGTTACAATGTTTCAATCAAAAATGCCAGAACGAGCTAACTGTATGATTTCAAACAACAATTTACACTAGCTATTACCATTTCTGATTCAGTAAACAGAGCCCCATTTAGCATGAATATAATTCACAAAACCACTAATTTGCCTCTAGGGCATATCAGCAGGCTAAAGTTACTACTTCCTAGTGTCAGGATTCTAGTAATAGCCTAATAGGAAATGACTTGAAATTACCAGTAGCAAAGAGTACAACATCAGCCATCAATTCTTCACCATGATCAGTGCGAACTTTTATACCATTTTCTGTTCTCACCAGCTGCATCACCATATCATTGTCCCAATTAGGCTTATAATAAATGGAAATGTCAATAACATCAAAAAGAACAAGAAACCAAAAGATCCAATCAGAGAGCACCTCAGTTAAGTTCGCTGTAGGATGCAAGTTAATACCTCTGCCTTCTAGATTTCTTGCAACCACTGCTCGCATTTCATCATCAAACCCTCTGAGATGAAGCTTTTTTTAGATAAGCGGTATGTGACTCAAAGCATCAATTAATACACTGACTGACAATCAGACATATAATGCAAGAACAGCAAAGAAATACCAGGAAAACCAAATCAAAAGAGAAGACAAATACAGGTAACAAGATTGATATATGTCTACACAATGAGTATAGTAATTTGTTCTTTTTTATGTTTCTCTCCAGTAAATTTGTCAAGAATGTGGTCAAAGATACATTTATATTTATACATTCTGGTCATTCTATTATTGGAATGACATTATATGGATTTTCCCGTATAGCCGTCATAGAAATGTATATTTATATGCCATAAGATTCATTTCAAGACATGACAACTACATATCCAGAGATAAGAACCATCACGATATATTTATAACCTTAAAGGGAGTTCCTTTCTGAAAAATAAATCAACTGTAGCACCCATCCCACGCCATATTGAAGCAAACTCAACAGCAATGTACCTATTAAAAAGAAAACGAGTCATTCTGAAGTAAATTTTAGGTAATAGGTTATATTTCAAGACAAGTTATTTGAACTTCTAAGCATGCTAAAAAGATCACATAGTACAAAAAGTGAAGAGGTAGCAGACCCTGCCCCAAATACAACAGCTCGCTTAGGTAACTCTTCTAAGCTCAATGCCTCATCAGACGTTATAGCCAATTCCTATATGTGAACCATGAAAACAAATGTATATCAGTGTACATTATAGATAATGAGAGAAGTAAAAGTATAGATCAATGTATCGAAAAAGAAACTAGATAAGAACAATATTGTGATTTATTTCTAGGCGTAGTATGTGTTAAAATAGAGACTATGCAGTCAAGTTTTATTGAGTTTGTGTTGCTGAAGAAGAGGAAGAAGATATTTAGGAAGAGAAGAAACAAATGAAGACTTCAAAATGCATCTCACATTAAAAGTAGACTTTAAATACTTCTCCCCCTTGAAAAAGGAAATGATCTAACTTGAAAATTACTAGCTGAGAAATTCTAAAATCAATCCTAAATTGGTGGGACTTCAAATAAAACTCAAATAATATAAAATCCTAAATAAAAGTTTGAAGTTTCAAATTTACTGCATTAAAAAAATTAGAAAATACTCTCAACTCATAAACTGAATAAAAGTGAGAAAATTAGAAAATTGAGGAAAGATTCCAAAATCACCATGGAGACTTTCCGTTTGACCACGACTCTTCGTAGATAGTGTACAATACCTTGGCTTCCAAATTCAAAAGTTGTGGTATGTCCAACCAATTAGTGTTTGCATTAGGAGCAGTAATGGGAAAATAGCATAGAGACTATAATAAAGTTCACATGAAAACAAAAAATCAAGGGTCCAGTTACCCAACCAAATGAGCCTTATTGATCAACTCCATGGACACAAAGTCACACAGCCAAACTAAATGTAGTTAGTCTATCACATTGAACCATATATACCTGCCCTGGGATAGCTACACGTTGAGCCCTACTTCCTGTTGCAATCAGAATGTTTTTTGCTGAATAGCTAATTTTGGTGCCGTCCAATTGGACCACTTCAACTTCATTAGGACCAACAACTCTTCCCTCTCCTTCAAATAGTTTAACTCCCGCATTAGCAAGTAATCGCTTATAGATACCAGTCAATCTGACTATTTCCTCTGTCTGTAAATTTCCAGAAGTAACTGGTTACACAGTATGACCAAGAAAAGGGCAAGGCAACGGCGAAAAGTATGGAAAAATAATACAAGAAAAATAATATGCAAAATTTGATCCTAAATGCAATTAAATCAGCACTGAACTAACTCTTGAAAAATGGAATTCGTCGTCCAGAAAATTAAATAAGAAGCAAATATTCGAAGCTATATACATTTTTGGATAGGCACTTACACATGCATTAGTGAGTTCATATAATGTGAAAGATGTACAGCCAATCACATGTAAACAACAAATTTAATACATTCCACTGACCTTTTTCTGCAAAAGTTTCTTCCAATCGAAATCAATTCTCTCATTCAGTTCCCACCCATAACTCCTCGCATCCTGCAAGACCAGGCACATAATGTCCAAACTAATCCTCAAGATGAAAGCCAACTTAGTAATGATTTTTGTAACCCAATAAAAACAAATTTTCTGGAAAAGAAAAAAAAACACCTGCAGTTCAGGCCCGAAGGAAGCACCATAGACCAAAATCTTTTTAGGAACGCAACCACGAATGACACACCTGAAACATGAACTTTTGTTTCTTAGTTTCATATTTTATCTACTTTACTCAGAACTTACCATCTTACACATAGAAACTTATAAGAAAAAAAGGATCCGCAATCATTGAACACTTCAACAGTATCCGTCAAGAGAAAACACCATGTATCACATGTACCATTGAAAATTATGTATTAGTCTAACAATGGATGCACAACAAAACTCCTCAGTGTTTTGACACATCTGTTCAATTTCTAAAACATGAAAATCGGAATGATTTTGGAATGTGCATAGAAATAAATTTCTTAATGGTTCAAAAGTATAATTTTTGCTTCCTAAGAACCACCCCAACCGCATCACAGATACAGTCCTTCTATTCAGATGGATGCATCACAATTACATTGACATATATCTGTTAGAACCATGAAATCAGAATGGTACTGGAGTGTGCATAGTAAAAAAAAAACTCAGTAACAGTTCAAAAGACTGTAATCAATGTCTCTACAATCACCACAACTGCATCACAGTTACAGTAGACACGTGATGTCATCTGGAAGAGGTTGTGCTTTCTTTTAGAGAAAAATGAGAAATTATAAATTGTATTAAAATGAAGGACCAATGACACTCCTACGATATTGAATTCTTTGGAATAAATAAAATGAGAAAAATCCCTTTTGTAGGGTTCCCGTCATAAATTTCTAACTGTAACAAGTTTAGCAATGTACTACACGGAACATTCTAAAGAAAGAAAAACAGAGTCATATCTGAATGAAAAAATACTAAAATTGAAAAAGAGAAGATCCTACATTAACTTTGCAGATAGAAAAATCAGTGATCTACTTAGAGCACCTTATAAAAATCAGTGATCTACTTAGAGCACCCTATAAAAATCAGTGATCGACTTGAAGCCTTCCTGCAAATTATTTTCTGGATTGTAAGTCCAGGCAATTGCAGATATTATGCACAAGTATTGTGTAAGTTCTTCATTGATACTGTTGTTTCAGGTTCAGAAATAGTGCGCTGAAAAAACATGAAATCTAATAGCAATTGAAATGAAATACTTCAGCAGTAAGAAAGTTTAGGAGAATAATGCATAATGTAAAAGTAGACCAAGCATCACTCATGAACTAACTGAGGTTTCAATTTCGATAGACTTACGTTCCGCCAACTCCTCCAATAACTTCAGAGCTTATAGGATGAAATGGAAGCTCACAGATCCCAACCTGGAAACACATTCGAACTTGTTAAGTCTAAACTTGATAATTCAGATATTCTGTAATTGTTTTAAGACATTTATATACTTGAACCATGCATACAGATGTGAATAAGAGACGAATTAACAACTTACACGAATATGTAATAACTTAGAGTAGCCGTTTCTTATATTCATACCTTAGCTCCATACTGAGCTGAAAATCGCGAGGCACGGACTCCGCCACTGCCGGCTCCAATCACAAACAAATCAAAGTCATAGTGAGTCTCCTCTCCATTGGGATTGCCTAGCTTCCCATCAATAAGCATCTTCCTTGCCATAATGATAATACTATACATACACAAAATCCACAGACAAGCAGTAAGAGATCAGCATATGATAACAAGCTCTCTCACAGCCCAGAAATCGAAAGAAAATAATGCAAAGACCCGATCAAAAGTAAATCGAGATTAACTGATTGCACAGTTTTATAAGCAAAATATTGTATAGAAGATTACAATTTCTGCATAAAAGTAAATAAGAACAACCGATATAATAGTCTCCTCTTCCCCCTTTTTTTTTCTCAATGATTGCTTAAACTCGTGAAAGAGAAAGAGAAAAAAAAAAAAAGACTGAACTTCAGACAGAATAATTAAAAAAACTGGCTAGAAAAAGATTACGAGTAGAAAGTGAAGAAAAAAGATTATAGCTTTTGACAGAAACAATCAATAAACAAGCTAAAAATAGATTACTTGGCTAGAAATTTGAAGAAAATGAAAAAGAGATTACAGCTTTTCAGAAAAACAATCAATAACAAGATAAATCCAGATTACTTGAATAGAGCTTTTCTGGGTTTTTCTCTTCCCTTGTGAACGTCAATTGTTTTTTCTCCCCAAATAAGATGCTTGTGAATGAAATTTAGAAATGAGTACCCGTTTGATTAGGAAAAAAACAACTTTATTTATTCTTTTTTCAATTTGATCGTGTAGGGGCGTAAATTTAATTTGAATGCTTGATGAGGGAGATCGCCACGATCAATACTCTGAATGGTGTGATGTGATGCACCTTCTGTGCATGTAAAGTTGTGGTTGTAGAAGAGAGAGAAAGAGTTGCTCCGGCAGTTGACCAGGTGACCAAAGATGGCAAACTACAATTAGAATACGTTTGCCCCCTCACATGTGAGGGCCCACCATGAATGAAAAATTCATGAGCCCCCTGCATGTGAGGGGCTGTACACCCTGCATGGTGTACAGGTAGCATTTCAACAAATTATTTATAAAACTTTAAGGGTAAATTATTTACCCTACAATTTTTATTCATTACACCACATTTTAATTGTATTAATATTTTTAATATTTGTTCATTATATCATTTATTTCCTTAACGATTTTTCACGTCATTCTTATCCTCAAATTTTTCATTAGTTAACATATTTTGTATTTGACAACAGTTTGTGATCCAAAAATCCATTAAAATTGCATAAAACAACTTATATTTCCATCTTATTTTTAAAAAATAAATAAATAAAAAGTGCGAAAAAATATTTCATTATTTCAATGTATGAAAATAAAATATTTTGATATAAATCATCATTAATGACAATATGCACTAATTAATGGAAGGTTGAATATAAGAATTCAACAAAAATATTAAGAAAATAATAAGACAATGAGAAAGATTAAAAGGCTTAGCTGGAATTAAACTGTGGTGTATCAAATAAAAAATGTTGTGGCAATATTACCACCCAAGAGTTTATCTTCATTTTCTATTTTAAAATTGGATGAATCCACAACTTGGCTTTGGACGGCAGACAAACTAGTTCCTCTAACCAACCTCGATCGAAACTTAATACACCATCATTTGTATCTATATAAATTAAATCGCTTATAATTTTTTTTCAAAACGAAGGCTGATATAAAAGTATATTCTATTCTTATTTCAAGTTAGCTTTGAAGTTGAGCAAGGAAAGAACCCATATTTTGTGAAAAAAAAGGGCAAATTTCTTTAGAGCTTCCAAACCTTTGATAAGGTGTAGTAGTTATTTCTTCAACCTTTGATTTGTGGTATTCATGTCCTCAATATTTTAATAGCATGAGTGTCCTATCTAATGGAATTTAGACATTAAGTCCATATTTAGTGGTGACTAAAATCGAATTTTTAACAAATTTTGATAAAAATTGATGAAATGTGTAGTTAAAAGTCGCGAGTCTTATGTAATATATTACTAAAATTAATGTTGACTTTGATTTTGATAAAATTCTAATTTTAATTTCTACCAAACATGGACTAAGTGTCTATGGGACAGGCACATGATGTTTGAATAAAATAACAAAATTGTACAAAAGAAGAAAATCCTTTAATGTCGCGGAAGCTCTCTCCAAAGATCTTTAAAACGGTGTTTCAGGCCCAATTTCAAGTTACATTTTCTCTACCAATCAACCAATCTAAACAACTCCAATTCACAACTAATATTTACCTCTGTTGCTTCTCAATCTCACCCACAAAGGACAAGATAATGGTAATGATTTGTAAGCTATAAGGCACAAGAAAAACAACGGAAGAGGGTAAGAGAAGAAACCAAAACATACAAGATGAAAACATTTGTTTTCTCTCAACTATGGCAGCCAATTTTCAGCAAAGGAGCAACCACGTTTTTCCCACTTTCATACACAAATCACACACTAACGGCTAGGGTAAAGGTAACCAATAAATAGGAGTATGTTACACTTTAGTTGAACCAATAATAAGGTTAAATGGGTCAAGATTCAAAGTCATCTAATATGTAAATATACATGGGTCGTCAGTAATATTAATTTTTTAAGATACTTCCAACGGTAATATTATTTTCAGGGTCGAGCCTTTGGACTTGGTTATTGGTAAATGCTTGTAAAATTCAATCCAACGTTTACATTATAGCCCGAGATTCATTGGGTATCAAAATCTAACAAATCTCAACTTTAGTACCCAAACAACCTGCAAGCAATCAAAACACAAAGTTAATGCTTACATAACCAAGGCAACCAATAAAATTGAAATCGCAGACCTTACCTTGTGTTTCGGACTCGAAACACATACCATACTTGCTCCATGTACTCGTCAAGGCTAAGGTCCACAGTACCCAATAGAAATAAATAATCACAGTAATCAATCAAAAGCAAATACTTATGCGATGAAGACATAATATAGGATAACCCATAGATCTTTTCAACTGATACGTTCACACAGAACAACATATTAACACCAAGTTAATCAACAAACTGTCAAAACACATGCAACAAATGCATAAATGACCACACGAAAAGATCTCACCATACTTATCCTA
>CAIGRP010029583.1:0-11072 GCA_903798385.1 Fraxinus cuspidata | reverse complement strand
CATGGAGGCAACCCCAAGTTTAGCATGTGCAAACAAATGTGTTTTTTGTTGGAGACATCACACAAATCCTGTAGGGAAAAGCTGGCGGTGGAAGATGGATGATCCAATAGTTATTGTTGATACTGCCATTGATTTGCATACGAAAATGATAAAGCAAATGAAAGGAGTTCCTGGTAGGTTTGGTAACTTTCATATGTACTATTATATTTATTTAGACCTTTTTATTAAACAGATGATCCTGCTCACAATGACAATTGTTTTGGAAGTGAATGGTCTAGTAGGTTAGACAGTCATATGTAGTGGAACAGAACAGGAGAAACAAAATTCATCAAGTGTTGTGGACATTTTAAGAGACGAAGTTGAATAACTGTTGCATATTTGAATGTACATGGGGCCAAGTGTTATGGTCGTCAAATGGGTTGAAGTCTAGGAATTTTATGAAGACAACTGCAAATCAGGAAGTAAAAAAATAATACTTCAGCCTTCAGGAATGGGTATGTGCTGTTAGGCAGAGTTGGATAGGTGGAGCATATTAGATTTTACATGCTCGAGCATCTCAATTGCTTCTCTTCTTCATATTGATTGAACTTGTCTCTTCAGTTATTTTTTAGCCATTCTTAGTAGATATCCACACCAATGTTTTGTCAATTTGAGTTGGTTCCCTTATTTGTTGTATACATTTAACATTTAAAATTTTTATCGCATTATTTTATGTTCTGTTTGGGATCAGGGACCAAAAAAGAAAAGAAAAGAAAAGAAAAATGAATGCTTGCTTTGTTTTGGTCATGATATTTTATGCCCTACGAGCAATCAGCTGGTTGGCAATATGCTGTGCCGTGTTGATAAGTAACCGATTGGGATATTTATGACTGCAGGGGTAAAAGTAAAGCGATTGTCAGAGGGTCTTTCTCCAAGACATTGTGCCTTGTCTCTTGTTGGTGAGCCTATCATGTACCCAGAGATTAACTCACTTGTAGATGAGCTGCACCGGAGGCGAATCTCGACTTTTCTCGTAACAAATGCTCAGTTTCCTGATAGGATTAAGATGCTGAAACCTATCACGCAGGTCTGCATACTTTTGGAGTATGTTGTTATTGATTAGTGTATTCTTTAAAGTGCATTATAGTTTTGAATATAATGTATAACAGTTTTCTATTTGTATCATGTAGTTGTATGTTAGTGTAGATGCTGCAACAAAAGATAGCTTGAAGGCAATTGATAGACCACTCTTCGGGGACTTTTGGGAGCGATTTGTTGTAAGTAGCTTCTTAATTAGGAAGAATTTCCCAGTTATTTCTGTCTTATTATTATTATTTTCTTATTTTCAAAATATTAGACTTTATTGACACTTGCTTAGAAGCAAAATGAGGATGAGGTATTTATAACTATAATTAAGCTTGTTCATTTTTTCCATTGAAAACAATTAAATGATATCAAGAAATGTCAAATAGTTCGAAAAATATAAAAATTGGACAACTTGCAACAATGTTCTTCTATACAAATATGCAAGCATTACAATTGCTTTCTGTGAAGTGCTAGTAAAAATAGAAACTCTAGATATCCCTATCTTTGCTTTTTGGCATCGATAAGTTTAGAACTGTCTGGTTCATATAAAAATTATGAAGGTCTAAATTTCCTGTAAAATGATTTTGGTTCTTGTAGCTATTACCACAACAGGTGATCAACTTATCAGTTCTCTTTTTCCACCGAGCTTGCATTTTTACTTTGTTTACTATTACATATCATTGTACTATGTTCATTGTCTCAACATGAATTTTGTAGTTGCTATATGTTAGGGCTTTCTTAATTGCATCACATACGTATTTGTATGTGGTTGGGGGATAATTCCCGTGACTTATTTAGTTACTGTTTGTATTCTGAAGTTTGCAGATCTCCCAACTTTAGTCGAACTTTTGTTATAGCATGTCTAGTTTTACTTATTCTGAAATAATGCCAGGATTCTTTGCAAGCTCTCAAGGAGAAGCAGCAGCGAACTGTCTATCGCTTGACCCTGGTTAAAGGATGGAACACAGAGGATGTAGATGCTTATTCTAACCTCTTTGGTCTCGGAGATCCTGATTTTATTGAAATTAAAGGAGTTACATATTGTGGATCGTAAGTTTTTCCCTTTTATATTTACTTGTATCAATTCGTGTTTGCTCTGATTACACAAGATGGAGAACTCTGTAACAGGTCAGCAACTTCAAAATTGACAATGGAGAACGTACCCTGGCATTCTGATGTAAAAGAATTTTCAGAAGCTTTAGCTCAAAAAAGTAATGGGGTTTACGAGGTTGCTTGTGAGCATGTGCACTCATGTTGTGTTCTACTGGCTAATGTCAACAAATTTAAAGTTAATAATCAATGGTTCACTTGGATAGACTATGACAAGTTCCATGACCTGGTTGGTGACTTCATCTCTTTTTTCTTATGAAATGTGGTATCATAGGCTTTAGTGCTCAATTTTTACTGAATCTATCACATTTTGAACTAAAGGTGGCGGCTGGAGAACCTTTTAGCAGCAAGGATTATATGGCTCCGACACCATCATGGGCAGTGTATGGAGCCGAACAAGGTGGGTTCGATCCAGAGCAGTTGCGTTTTAAGAAAGAGCGCCATCACAAATCCACCCACTGAGCAGGTGTATTTTCAAGTTTGCTTAGGAGAAGAGTTGACAGAAAGTTTTGGAAGTATTTATTAAAGATCAAATAGCCAACAATTTTTGTCTGAAATATTAAACTTTTTCCTCTTTTTTTTTAATTTCTTTAAATGGCCGGTTTTGCTAGGTGCTTTTTTCCTTTCATTTGCTTAATGGGGAGTTTGATGTTCATTCTATATAATGCTTCCCCTGTAAACTTTGGTATATTTTTCTTTACAACCTTGTGCTAGCACGGTGCAGCTCTCCATCCCGAAGGAGATGGCTTAAAGAAACGCGACTCTTGATTTGATCAAAATTCTGATTTAATACATTCATCTGAATGAGAAATTGTTTTCTTGGGTTGAATTGAATTTTATATCATTGCTGGTTATTGAATGAATGCATCTACAAGCATAATTGTCAATAAATGCTCCCTTTTGAACATCGAAATTACACGAGTGGAAGAACATAAGGACATTAGACAAGTGCACAGAATTCAACAATTAAAAATGCTAAACCCAGCAAAAGAATAGTACCTATTCAACATCCGAGCATAGAACAACTAGGAGTAGGGCTATTCATCCAATTCATGTGCAACACATGATAAATCAAATCAAATGAATATCATGACAACACATTTAATTAGACTTGTTGTTTAATGTCAGGTGGACTGGTTGTAAATAGCATTATTCAACAATTAAATCACAAGATGGGCAGAATAGGGCATTCATTACCTCTTCTATTTTTTGACTACAAATTTTTTGAGTCATTTTTCTTTCTGATTTCTACCACAAGAAAAAGAAAAAAAAAAAAAGAGCAAGCAAGTACCAATTTAATTCCTTTAGCTGCTCTTTCTGGGCTTGCTTTTTCTCCTAGCTCTGCTGCTTCTCCTTGGAGGCAGCTGCTTTGACACTTGCGTTTCTTCAATCTGCAGCTCTTCTTTTTTCTCTTCTTCTCCTCCTAAAATAGTTTCTGCTTTCTTGGATTCACCCTCTAAAACATCTTCATATTCTGCTGCTGCTGCTGCTGCTGCTGTTTTAATTTCCTCAATTTTTTCGACAATTTTCCTAGGCCTACCTCTCTTTCTCTTCTGTTGTTGCTGGGGCTCTTCGCCTATTGACGATTCTGCTATTGCCACTGATACCTCCTTAGTGTTCTTCATCATACAACTTTTTCTTTATGAAAAAAAAAAAAAAAACTGCGAGACTCTAAACAACTAATAACTTCTGATTTTTCATTTTCTATCCCAAAATATTCAGGCTCTCTATTATTTCAAGAACAAGTGGGCTGTCTCTTGCAGTTTCCTGCGGGCAGCCAGTGAGAACCCAACACAAAACAATTATATCACAAACTCTCTTTTAGCTAATATATTCAACTTTATACATAAACTAAGCACCAAAAAGTTTCTTCCCCTCTACAGAAAACCCAAAAAATAATACACCCCCAATTGAACAGAATCATTTCCTAGAGAAAACCACCGAAAAGCAAGGAAAAATACATCTTTTTCCAGGCCATCAATTTTCAGATACACTATATTCTCACAGTATTCTTCTGTTTAATGTTTAGCAGGAAAATAAGACCAGCAGGGTGTGGGCGTGAAAATTTTGAGGTGGATAGACAGTGATGGTGATGATGATAATGAAAAAGAAGTGAGACAAGGGGTGGCTAAGGCTATCCGGCTAAACTATGACTTATTTGGGAATAAGATATGTATAGACTTGTTTTCTTTAAGAGAAAAGGATTTGTGGAGAGTCTCTTGAGTTTGAAGTAGGGTCAAGTTGAGCGTGTGGGGTTTCAGTTTTCACTAAATTCTACGTGGGTGTAGGGTAGGAATCAAAGTGGAGGGTTGGGGGTGAACGACTACATAGATGGATGCTGAAGATACATGCACTTGATTTTTTTTTTTTTTTAATGTAAACATTTGATTGCACCAACAAATTTTATTGGTTGATTAGATTTAATTTTTCATTCGGGAAAATTAATGAAGCAATAGCCTCGGACAGTTCCTACAACATGTTGTATTAAGATTAGAAATTATTGGGTGATTCAACCCTGGTATTTTGAGAATTCGATCAAATTGAATCTCAATAAGAATTGTGAAAATTAGTTCTACAGGTCGGATTGAAACGAAAAAGAAGTGGAATTCTAAAAGTTGATTATGCATCGAAAAATGATGGATCGCACCATAATTCTAGTCTAGTCTAAGTCTAGTCTGGGTCCCGTTTTCCATGAAACCATTAGTTTTGGTTTGATTATTTTATGCTTTAAAAATAAATTTTCGAAGAGTAACATTGCATGATTTACTAAAATTTTCTTGCTTCATATTCCGACTTTATATTTTTATATAATAAAACTCAACTATGCGAAATACACAAGATTGGAAACGTTAAATTCTCAATTATAAGACCGAGGACAATAAATATGGGACTCGAGACTGGTGGTTCCAGGTTAAAATGCACACCTCCGCTTAAGGTAGGCAAAGTTATATTAGAATAAGATATATCGTACGATTTTATTTTTTTTTAACGTGTGAACCTCCAGTTTTTGCAATTTTTTTTTTCATTCGCTTTAATAAAAACTGACCAAACTCTGTTGAATATAGTGAAAACTGGAAATCGAAACCCTCAAGTTCAATTACATGGGAAATAAAAACAAAAGATGTGTTAACAGGTTATGGATGACAATGGATGAGAGAGTCCTTGTCCCACCAAAAATATTCAAGGGGTACGATAAATCTTTCTATTTATCTATGTTGTAAATTGCATACCTAAGCACAAGGCGTGACGTTTTCGCCACGCCTGAGATTAGTGGCGTTGACCGCTTAATGCACGCTTCAATTTTTAAAAGGCTTGTTTGCCCTACATAAAGTATAAACACAGCCAAAGAAACAACAAATTCCTTTCTACTCCAAATCCTTTCTCGTCCCAAAAATTCCATTCTCCTCTAAATCTAATTTCCACTTCGGCACTTCCTACGATAAGCAGGTAACATATCCATCTCCATCTGCAAAAGAGACGTACCCACTATAAAGGGGAATAAAAACTGAATCCGGATTTATGACAAGAAGAAAAGTGCTATTGAAAGTTTTGTAATAAAGCCGGTTCGTGTCTTTTGCAGCTTTGCTTCGGGTTTCTTATTTCCCTTTTTTTACTTTTTATGGGCAACTAGAAAGAGGAGGAGAATGGTGGGGTTGGAGAATAATATCTTACAACCTATAAAAGGTACTAGAAATGGTCAGAATGAAATAAGGGGAGCCTGATGAAGAGAATTTTGTATAGACGACAAATTAGATGAAGAAGAAGATATTGAATTGGAGTTCGATAAGATTTAAGTTCCTATCGTCTACATTATGTAATTATTATTTAGAAAGATAAAATGTATAAAGTTCCTATAAATTTATTTTAGATGTTTGTTAGGTATTACTTTTAATTATTAAATTGATTAAAAAATAAAAATAATATTATAATAAAAAAACTTTTTTTTTACTCATGTGCAAGCTTGTTTATCTAGACCTCCACGCATTACACTTTTTAGAACACTACTATTTATCGCTTCATTTACTTTATTTTTTTAATATTATATTTATTTTACAATATGTTTTAAATATAAAAACATAAAACCGAAATATGAAAATAATATTCAGTCTAGTTCAAGGCAGAAACATATTCTCTGTCTTGTCCCTGCTACTTCCTAAACAAGGTGAGGAATCCTAGCCCCATTGGCGACAAGGGTCGAGGAGCATGGCAGGATAATGCGGGACACGGTATTTCATTCCTAAATAGAATGAATGACTCCGTACATCCGAGTCCAGTGCCTTCCATATACAGCGCGCACGTCAAATGTACTTATCTTGCACACGTGCATATGTTAAGAGATATTTCATATTTGGTTAAATACTAAAACATAAATTAACATATAAATGTTTGAGCTATTGCTCTTAATAAGGTAATCTTTTAAAATAAAACTCGAGTTTTAAAATAACATCAGAGTTCATTGAAGCTTTAACAAACAATTTGATTCAATTAAGACAAACGAACACACAAAATTGAAGATTCATCTACTCAAATGAGTCGCTATCTTGTAAAAACATATTACGGAATAAATCTACCGAAATATAGATAAACGTACAAGTGTATGAACTACTCTTAATAATTTTGACTTTTATGGAGCCCAAATTTTATTAACATAAAAGCACAATGTATTCCTAAGTTCCTCCTATCAAGTGGAACGCATTAAACTACTTTACAAAAATTTGAAATATAAAAATGTGAATGTACTTATTTTTTTGTTTATACTGTCTTCAACAATTTACTCACACATTGCCTAAATGAATGGCAGTGAAACTTAAATTTAAGACCTTTGTTGAACCTCCTTATCTAAAAATTTGTCGCCAACATCTGATTTATGCCTAAATGACGAACAATTTATTATTTTGTTCAAAAACTGTGCTGCACACACACTTAAATGACCGCACAAGTCATCGAACATGTTAAAAATTCAATTTTTTAAGATTATACTTTATGGTATACTGTTCACTCAAAATCTTGCATTAACAAGATTGCCTGTAAAAGCAGCAACATGAAATCAGCTGTTCATGTTTCCCAGGAGAAGCATACAACAGAAAAGTGCTGGGGCTATGAAAGAAAAACATGAGAAAGGATAAAACTAGAGGTTATTCAGCAAAAACAATTTATCAATTATTTCCACTAGATCTTCCCCTCCATAATTAGGATTTATATAAGCCCGAATAGTTCAGTAGTATAATTTCAACATTGTACAGAAAATTTAGCTGACTGGTGGAGCAAGGTACTCAGGTTCTGGAGCCACCTCAGCTCCTCCACAGCTGTTGGATTGGGGCTGGTCGAAACCCCATAGCTTAGCAGCTTTTACATCGTCCTGCGCCATTTGCCTCGAGAATTCCTCGTGGTTGTACTTCAGTGTGGCTTTACCTCCAAGCTCAGCTGGGAGATTGTCTACATCAAAATAGGATCGCATGAGTTCCACACTGTCTTTATTCTTTGGGTAGACAAATTTCACCTTCTGGAATGTTTTTGCATCCAAAAAGTATTTTACAACCTGCAATGAATGAACATTTCTAAATTAGCATGGAGTAAAGATCAATTTTTCACCTCATAAAACATGAACAAAATTGCAGCATAAAATGTAAAAATTTCTAATTGAGATTTGCACACAGAATTAATTTAGTTTCAGTATGGTTCTAACTTTTAATCCACACACCCTCCCTCCCTCACTAAGAAAACCACCAGTAAAAAGATGATTCAAACCATTCTAAAAGAATACCCTGCATAATCCAACAAAAAAGGAACATGGTGCTAAGCCTATTCCCTCATTTACTATAGACTCAAAAAATGTCAAGGATTATAAAAAGCAAACCTTCCAAAATGCTTCAAATATGCGCGGGGGGTTGTACAAAAACGCTATAGCTAGTCTTTCAGGGTAATGATTTTGTAGTATATTGACAGTATCTCGAGCAGATTTGATGGGGACATTGGTGCTTAAAGACCATCCCGTGAAGTCTATTAACCATGCCATCTGTTCTTGACCTTCTGGAAGATTGAGTATGGCATTTTCTATGAGATAAACCAGATGTTTCATCTGGTTATCTATTGATACTGTATTCTGCAAAGATATAACAGATTTCATTATCTTTTCATCATCTAAGAAAATAGAGATGAGAGCTACATTTAAATACCTGCATTCCTGGTCTTAGTATAAGAACGGTCCTGCCATGACGATCATGAAAATTAGCTCTGTATACCTTCCCTGTCTCACCTTCAATTGCAACTTCAGGCTAGCAGGTTACAAGCATTTAGATGATCAATATAACTTTATGCCATCTTAAATATTAAAATCACAGAATGAAGAACAATTAGGGGAGATGCCATAAATTATATATCATCAGCAAGAAGAACTACAATTTGCATATGTAATCCAATAAAAATTAATTAGTTCTGACTATGAATTGTGATAAACACAGTTCTGACAATTTTGTGTCTGCAAGCGAAAAAATAAAATAAAATAAAAATAAGATATCAACTCAGACAACTCTCTTACCCAGCGAATTTCTTCAGGTTTATAGGCAGATCTCCATCTCAATGTCTCCTCCAACATCTTCTTTGACTTGTCCACATTCCAGTTCCGGGCTTCCAAATATCTCTTCAAGCATGAGTCACTGCAATACTGCAAGCTGCGACCTGAAAGTGGTCCCAGAGCATATTTAAGCTCGTTGACCTGCATGCATATCTTAATCAGATCATTTGCAAGCATTTGAACTGTAAGGAAGTAGTTCAAAATTCTAATGGTAACAATTACTTGTTAAGAAATGAAACTCAATATTTTAAGGCTCAGAAATTTTGCTAATCAGTGAAGTTAACATACTGGCTAGCGGCTACAGATTTTAAATCTCCTTTCATTTACAAAATACTAAATAGAGTTCACAAAAAACATAATTATCAGTCTATATAAGTAAATGCGGTGGCCATACAACTAGATAGAAATTAGGATTCTAGTGAAACTAACATTCACTTTTATTTTAGTGACTTCAACCAGCTAACATGTAATCAAATCAATGTACCATAATTTTGTTGTGGAATCAGAAGTTATTACCTTGTGTTCATGCTGCAGCTCACCACTCTCCTGATCACTCTGACAATTACTTTTGCGGCGGAACATGGTAAATGTTAGTGCTAGTGACTAAGCTTGCCTGTGACAAAGCAAACTGCAGAAAACCATTTTAGTACCAATCTACTACGAAAAAATAAGAAAGCGGTAAAACAAAAGAAATCGCAAAAAAGCAGTAACCAAAACATGAGAAACAACCCGGCAGTATATAATTGAGTATGAAAAGAAAGCATATTAATCTGCACAGATAATTACAAAGTACAATTCTCTATAGAAATTTATAGTTGAAAAATCATGAGCACTATGCAGGACTGGCCTACAACAAAGATCGCTATGCAACATCAATCAAAACTCTGAAGGCCCAAGCTAGAACGGCATGGTAGTACACAGAAGCAATATCCAAAATCTAGTTTCTGTAAAGCTATCAAGAGTACAGTCTCACAAATGACATCCCTCATATTTTTCTTATTGGCCAATAGTTTAGTTTCGAACTAGCAACCAAGAGTAACCCAATCTTTTTGCAGAACTTCAAACGATTCGATCCTGTCAATTTATCTTGGGATTTTCCATGGAGTTAGAATAGGATATCTCAAGCAAAAGTCAATAACAGGCACAAACTCATAATCTTACCAATGTTAGAAAAAATGTTCCCACCAGCCCTATTAGCAACAGGATCAAGCCTGGAACTAGGTAAATAAACTAAACTAGATCAGCACTCCTTTTAGGAAGATTATCAATATTTTTTCTCCACTCTAAAACCATACTATGGCTCTCAAACTGCATTTGGGACTTGAGGGTCACCCAACTTGGACGAACTACATGGAACTTCTCCACGATTATCTATCCATACTTATATTGGAACCTTAGTTTTACTTCTTCAAGTTTTACACTGTGGGGTCTTTTTTATTCGTTGAAAAGCCAATAGCGCCGTGTAATGCAGAAGAAAATTATTCAAAAAGTCAGTATGAAGTCAATTAAGGTTGGCGAACCCGAGCCACCAAGAATGTCGAATAATAATCAAAACGTCAAAATAGAAACTATAAAATTATTGAATGGTATTTTATAATTTTTCTTTTCACACATGAACGGTTAAAAAAGAATAAAATTCCGATTTTTTATTAGAAACAAAATTAGTATAGGAAAAATAAATAAATGATGCAGATTCTCAATTTAACAACTTTTCACCAACTTAAATGATTGTGCTCCTCCACTTGCTGAGGATATTTTTAAAATGGAATCTCAAATTTCCGTTGGGCTCAAACAAGCATTCGAGACTAAAGAAAACGAGCATCCGGATTTCAAGATTGGTTTATTCAAACGGCCACCACGACATGGTGAGGGATAAAATGTCACGTTAAATAAAGATGAAAATATGGACCAGCTTACAAAGCACTGTGCTACTCCACTTATTTAAGATCCCAAATCATAACCAAGAAAGATTGAAATTTCGTCAAGTTCCAGTTAAACCTATTTTATCAGAATGGTGAAACATAGTCAACGAAATACGATCAAAGCCATCGAAAAACTGAAAAAAAATCCAGAAACCAAAACAGATCCAAGAAGCAGAAACCATCGCCGATATCACATAACAAATGCATAAAATCAAAGCGGATTTAAAAAAAGCAGAAAAATAGCAAAAGTTTACCAGTCGGTTTCTACCGAGAGAAAGAGAGCCCGTTGCGTGCTCTTAATCTTTAATAGGATATCATGCAAATTCTTCCACAAACTGAACGAATAAATCAAACTGATGTGCACACACACGCACACGTATATGTGGAGAGAAAAATTTCAG
>CAIGRP010029578.1:0-20033 GCA_903798385.1 Fraxinus cuspidata | reverse complement strand
TCTTTCAATTCCACCAATTTACCTCAAATTTTATCTAACAAATAAAATTAACTTCTAATTAAGCCATTAATCATCAAAATTAATTACAATTGATATACTGTATAGGGATGCGATAAAGCTTTATATTCCATACTGTCCATGTACTGTATATATAATATTTGTTTTTTTTTCTAAAATTAATATAAGAAAGGAGGGCATTCTTGTCCTTCAACCACAATATGGACTACAAAATATGGAATCATAACGCCTCCTGACATGCAATTTCCCCTGTACATAGAGGTTGGACCATCTCCTTTTTATATTTGGCATTCATCAAAATTCCAAAACCCCAATCCAAATCCTTGGAATACACACAACAAATCTCTCTCTAGAATTCTAATCTCGTTCAAATATGAACGGCGACTCGTGGGCTGATCAATGGGACAACAGGCCGGACAGCTCACCGGAGAAAAAGAAGACCAACGGAGGCGGCACTACGGCGGCGAAGTATGGAAAGAAGGTCGGAGAAGGCCTCGGAAAAACCAAAGCAGTGGCTTCCACTAGCGTGAAGAAGGTTAAAGAAGGAACCGCTGTTGGCCTGCAATGGATCAAGCAAAAGTACCAAAAAACCACTAACAAACCCTGATTTCAGCCCCGGCGCATGCTTCCAGGGTTTGTTCCTTTCTGTTTGCTTGATTTTGATACTCTCATTTAATTTAATTATGTTTATCCGTCTCTGTGAAACATAAACTTTTTTTTTAAATAATTTGTTAAATAGAAATAAACTATTAATATTATGGTTTTTGTTCAATTTCTATTGTTCTCATCTGTTTTTACGTTATTCCCTGTTTGGATTTAAATTTTTACATTGAAAAATATTTCTGTGTTTGGCACAATCGAATAGTATTCTTCTGGAGAGATGAGAATATTAAAGATGGACTTGTATGACCCATTCAAGATTTGTAAGTTGAAATGTAGAAAAAGTAAGCTTAAAAATTATTTCTTAAAATTTCTCGATATTGCTATGATTTGCTATTGATAAGATTGACACGTGATAAACTGCATAAACGTGTACGCGATCAAAACTTTGCAACACGATCATTGAAACTTGCACTCGATACGCCATTTTAGTAATGTTACATGTTATAATGGAAGTGTGAATTGTTAGTGACCCTTTTCAAGAGGACAAATAAACTAAAATTCTTTGTCTCATAGTCCTCGTTTGGAGTAGATTTTTCGACAATAAATCTTACAAATAAGTGATTTTTATTTTATTGTTTTTGTGATTACATGGTTAAAAAGTAAGGAAAATTTTAGTCTACTAACATGTCAATTTAATGAAAAATGTATAACTGAAAATGAATTTTGAGAAAAATAAATTTTAGAAAGTGACTGCCAAACAAGGGCTCAATATATTTGTCACGTCTCGGTGCATCACATCTTAATTAGCAAAAGGGGATGTTGACATATTTTTGACAACTCGTGGATGAAAGTATATAGTTCATATATGCAACAATAGCAATTAATTAGGCTGGACCATAATCACTATCGTTACCGAAGTGTGCTGGAATTAATGATTAATTTCTATAGTTGTGAATTGGAAAAATCTCCAATTGATACGATAATTAGTCACGACTTTTAAACGCAAATGATGTTTTGTCAAAAAAATGTACTTCGGATTGAGTGTGACTATTCAAAAATGTATATAATGAAAAGTTACAACCTTTTGAATTTTGATAGAGTGCAATCTAAGACCATTAAATATGTAAATGTGTAATCTAATGTACCACTTTAATTTAGGTAGAATTGCAGCTACAGTCCCAAATCATTAATTTTGCCGCAGACTTTACGAAAAAAAATTATTTTTGTCAACCACAATTTCAAACATTTCATTTCATTGCAAAAAAAGGACAGTCGATGGATTTTATCAATTTGACTGTTAGTTACCAAAAAAATTGAAATGTTACAAATATGAAAAGGAAAAAATGGAAACTTTACAATTTTAATATAAAATAATCTAAAAAATTAAATAAAAAAATAAAGGACTAATTATGTTCACCCCCACCAAATCAATCCACCATTTTCGTCGTGCAACCACCACCTGACATCGCTTGCCATAGCTTATCGTCACCACTTAACACTACAACGAGTCTAACCATATCATTCTGTTATATTGAAAATTTCAAAAAATTCTTAAGAACATACTAGAGGACAATTGAGCAAGTCGGACCACAATGTTTAGTGGTGTAGGACATCTCTCTTTAAAGGAGGTAACTAAAATTCAAATTCCCATAGAGTAAGGTACTTCAAGTGAATCACGTATTGCCATCAATCAATTATCTAATTAGCACGGAAGTGATGCAATCCAATCTATAAACCTAAGGCTTGATTTATGTTCGTTTTTTTTGTTGTACAAATAGCATTGCTCTAACTAGAAATGAGATGAATCCTACTACATGAGCTATAGAACCAAGTTAATAATCTCGTGGATGAAATTATACAGTTAATGTATGCAGCAATAGTCGTTAATTAGCCTGAATCATAATCACTATAACCAAAGTGCATTGGAATTAACGATTAATTTCTATAGTTGTGAATTGAAAAAGTTTTTAATTGGCACGATGATTAGTCACGACTTTTTAAGTACAAAAGATGTATGTAGAAAGGGTTTGTTATTTGTACACCGAGGTACACCCACCCCCAATCCCCACGTAAGGAGGCCCACGCTCATTTTTTTTTTTTTAAAGTGGGCCCATTATTGTGAGAGTGGATGTACACCGAGCTGTCAACTCCGATGTACTCATAGCAAAGCCCATGTCAAAAAGTTGCGGAACTTTGGGTTCAGTGTACTATTCAAAAATATATCTATAATATAGTAAGCCCCTGTTGGATACGCATTATAATTCTCATTCTCATTCTTTTACTTATTTTCAACCACATTTTTTTCAATAAAAATAATATTTTCCATCACATCAATAACTTTTCCTTCTTTTTCAACCACGCATTCTCCATCAATCTACTATTTCAGAATGCATTTTTCCAAAATAACGTGGCTCAAACACAAATATCATATCGAGTGAGAATCATTTTTTTGACGATTTTAACTCCATTACAATTCAATTATTTCAATAATACTTGACTTTTTTTTTCAATTTAAAATAAATACTACAAAATTCTTGTAATGTATGAATTTCGTATGATTATTTTTCAGTTAATTAACATTCACATTAATTTAGACTCAATGAATATTGACTTGATGATTTTTTATTTTTACATGAATCTATAATTATTATAAATGAATTTATTATTATTCATGTATCTAGAAATTTTAATGGGTATTTAAATCCATGTACTATCAATTAATTTAACAGAAGTTGAGAGTTTTATCAACGGAAGCTATGAGTTTTGTTTTCATAAGTAATGGTCTAACAATAAGTTGCAAACATTTAACAAATGACTCCGCTAAACCATTTTTTGTATGAATATGCGCAACCGAATGTTTAATAACAATCACAATTAACATGCAATCATCGAATGCTTGTAATTTAAATTCATTGGCATTGTTAAGACAAACAGTATTGATTGAGTAATCGAGGAATTGCGCTCGTAATTTCATGATTTGAGCAAGTAGTTTAGCAAAAACTACATTCCTAATGAAAAGTAGGCAAATATGTGACCATCTAGTAAAATAATTAATTAATACTATAAAATAACGAAATGATCTACATGGTGGGTATTGGCCCACATATATCTCTCCATGAGAAAAAATGTGACAATCCAGTAGAAGAATCAATTAATAACATAAAATAACGAAATAGTCCACATGGTGGGTGTATTGGCCCACATAAGTCTCCATGAATTCTTTCCAAGAAAGTTGGAGAATATTGACATTTGTAGTCAAAGGTCAAATGACTAACTTGTCTAGCGAACAAGCTATACATGGATAATTATTAGGTAAAAGAATCTTGCCGATTTTTTTACAAGATATCCATGTCAGTTGTTTATCATTCGACGCATCATTATAGCTCATAGATATCCAAATCGATCATGTCAAAGTAAAAAAAAATTAGATCAAAGAACTTCTGGTTTGTGATAATATTATATTCGACCATTTTTATAAATGTATAATATATGCCGATGGGAATGCATGAAGTTTTTCTTTTATAGATACAAAAGAAGTTATTTAAAGGCATTCAACATTATTTTTCTGTATAATCTCAATGTGATAACTATTGCATCGGATATCTTTAAAACTAAACAAATTTCTTCTGAATTTACTAGAATAAAGTGCATGTTCAATATATAATTTTGTATTATTTGGTAAATAATACAAGTTCTTCCTGAGCTTTACACGATATTCGATACACCTGATATCGTATTAATATTATTTGTGCTAATGTTAAATTTTAAGTACTTTTATCTTGAAAAATTGTATGCATATTTACATTATCTGCTAAACAAATATCTTCACAATCAATCTTAAATCTTATTAATATTTTAAAATTTATGTTTTTTTAGAAGCACTAGTATGATATTCTTTGAGAATATTGAAACATCGAATTGTATGCTTTTCTGGAGCGATAAAATAATATTCTTCTTGAATAAAACTTATTTTCCTTTAAAAAATTACAATCAGTATTGAATTGTTTAGTTTGTGCTCTTCGAAAATGCGATAAGATATGATTTTTCGAGACGTGCTACTGGAGAGCACGTTATATTTTATTACTACTTTTTCAAGAGTAATATGCCAATATTTTGTTTAAGAATATTGAAAATTATGGTTCATACACTTCAGGAGCAATCAAGTATTATTATAATAAGTTATACAAAAATTTACTCTCTAGGAGTAAAAATATAATTTCAATTAAATCGGATTTAGTTATGCTCTTCGGGAGCAAGTAAAATCTAATTAGTATATTTATCCATAATAATGTGCTACTTCGGGAGCACCAACAAACTATTATTTAGAAACATTAACTTTTCAGGAATATGTTTTCTAGAAAAAAATTACTATTTGCAAAGTTGTGCTTTTTCGTGAGGAACAATGTATTATCAATTTAAGTTTATAATAGAATATCTAAAAATATTTAATCAAGTTAAAAACATTAATTAACAAACTTGCAAAATAAATCATTATCCAGTGAATATAACGTAATTATTAATAAAAAATAATAAAAATTAACTATGCATTTAACAGGAATTGAAAATTTCCATAACTAATTAAGGTAATTTATCAGTGCATATGACATTAGTAAAAACAAATCTTTACCTACACATAAATTGCGGCATATTGTACGTATATTTTGACGTAAATTGTCCTATTATACGAAACAACAAAACTGTAAATGCATGAATTAATATGAATTAAAGGCATGAGCGTAAATTAATTTGCTTCAAGAATTGATTAAATAAAAGCACGAATTAATATTCTACAAATAAAAGATAGAGAAGAACAAGAAACGTTCACGTTTTGATGTATATGTATGTAAAAAAAAAAATTACTACAATCATTGGATTTTGAAAAATTAAGGGGCTGTTCTCTTTGTATTTCCGTTTTGTGTTTTGAGTTTTGAATTCATTTTGAATTTTGTGTTTTTGAGTATCCATTTTGAGATTGTTGAAAATATGTTCTTTTTGACATTTTGAAAAATTAATTTGAAAACATTGATTATAACTGAAAACACTCAAAACGACAAATCTTTTGTACGTATATTTTGACGTAAATTCTCCTATTATACGAAACAACAAAACTGTAAATGCATGAATTAATATGAATTAAAGGCATGAGCGTAAATTAATTTGCTTCATGAATTGATTAAATAAAAGCACGAATTAATATTCTACAAATAAAAGATAGAGAAGAACAAGAAACGATCACGTTTTGATGTATATGTATGTAAAAAAAAAAAATCACCAAATTAATTTTGGTGCAAGTGATAGATGATTAAAAAAAAAATTACTACATTCATTGGATTTTGAAAAATTAAGGGGCTGTTCTCTTTGTATTTCCGTTTTGTGTTTTGAGTTTTGAATTCATTTTGAATTTTGTGTTTTTGAGTGTCCATTTTGAGATTGTTGAAAATATATTCTTTTTGACATTTTGAAAAATTATTTTGAAAACATTGATTATAACTGAAAACACTCAAAACGACAAATTTGTCGTTTTGTGTTTCCTTCATAAATTTTTAACTTGTTTTTAAAAACGCGTTTTCGAAAATGGGAAAAAGAGCGCGTTTTCGCTATTTTGAAAAATCGAAAACAAAAAACGACTTAAAAATAGTAAAGAGAACATGCCCTAAGTTTTCGTGCTGATAACATATTGTGAAAAAGAGAAGAGTGAATATAAGTCAATAAACTTGTGTGTATTATAATGAGAATCAACGTCCTATACGGATTAGAGATACAATGGTAATAATTTTTAGGACTGTATGTGTACAATTGTCATTCATTAGTAAACTTACAATTTACAACAAAACCTAAATTGAAATTATCCAATACTGTCGAATTACAAAAATATACCTGAATTGTTTTAAAGTGTGTTTGACTAGCTTTATTTTTCATAGAAAATTTCACTTTTTCACCCAAATTCATATTTTAAGGTGTTTGATTGACAAATTTCTTTATAAAAATATTTTTCAACTTTTGATCATATAATCATATTTTTCGTGTCCGTCAAATGTCAATGCCTACCACAATAATTTAAAATTAAAAATAAAAGGAACTTCACGTCATTGATTGAGAGAATCGATTTTTTTGCAACAAAATCAGGATGACATTTTAAAGTGTGCGACATTTTTGGGTACAAATCGCCGCCCAAGTCATTAACTTTAGCTTGGATGGGACGTTATAATCTTTTTCGAGATGCAATTTGAAAAATTATAGAAATTAAAATCGAAACACATTAAAAAATAAAACAGACCCCACATCTGATTGAGAGAATCAATTTTTTTCTTTTGCAACAGATTTGCGATCGGACAGGCTAATCTTTAACAGTACACCAAACGTAAAACATGGTGTAATGTAATACTATTTATTTGTACCAAATTTGGTATAATTCATTATTTCCATTTTTGCACATCGTAACAATTGAAATTATCCTATGGCCGAATAATATCATGGACAAATGTTTAAGCCTCGGATGGTCATTATTTTGGATAAATCTTCGTTTCTACTAATGAATTTTTTGAAAATGCCTAATTAAAAAGTATAAAATTTTGAATTTAAACGTAAAATAGTTTAGTAGGTGAAAGTATGGTTGAAAATGATTATGTGCTGCGAAAAGTTCCAGCGAGTAAACACTCTGGACGGTGAAGACTGATCAGATCGCACAATAATCAATGGCAACTTCAATTCCGAATCGTCTACTTTTCATAGATGGCGAATGGAGGGAGCCCATCAAGAGAAATCGGATTCCCGTCATCAATCCAGCAACTGAACAGATCATCGGTCTATTTCAACCCTTCTCTTAACAATATTTTTGTTTCGATTTTCTGTTCTTTACTCTTGTTCACTCTTTGCTTCAATCCAAGTGTTTATGGGGTTAATTTTATTTGATAATATGTTTCTTATTATTAGATGAAATTGAATAGTCCCACGATGGAAAAACTAGACAAGAAAACACCGAGAGTACAAGTGGGAGAATTTTTTAACTTAGTTGAGACTTGAGACGGACTTTATGAGTAACTAAGATATATAATTTACCGCAATTGGTTTTCGGGATAAACGAGGGGAAATGGTTTATAATTTTTTTTACTGAAATTGGTCAAGAGGAATATGAGAAAATATTGATTTTGTTGGTATAAAGCGTGTCGTGAATCTGATATACGTATATATATTTTTCATTTGTTTCAGGGAGTATTCCGGCAGCTACAGCTGAAGATGTAGATGTAGCAGTGGAAGCTGCCCGGAAAGCTCTTTACCGAAATGCAGGCAAAGATTGGGCTTCTGCTACAGGGGCACATCGTGCCAAGTATCTACGTGCCATTGCTGCAAAGGTCTGTAATTTTATTTGTTGCTTGGGGTCTTTTATTTGTGCTGTTTCAGACTTTAGCTGATTAATTTGCATTGAGATTGTGATCTTTTATTTTCAATTGCATTTTGTTAAATTGGTATCTCGCTCGTGTATTTACTAGTTATGACCTACGGTTGAGATATTACTGGAACCATATTGAAAAATTCAATTATAAGATATGTTTTGCTTGAACGTGCATCAAAAATTTTGGATATGAGCTTATTGCATCTTGCGCACTAGAAACACAACTTGATGCATAAGGGCGTGATTTCCACTTTCAGGAAGAAGTTTGCTTTCCATGTAACTGAAAATTAGTAGCTGGTGGTAACATCTACAGCTGATACTGGCCTTTATCTTCTTCAAACTTTAAAAAGAGTTTAATTTCAGAGAGTAGAAATGTTCACAAGTAAATGAACAGGAAATGAAAAAGCAAGCATTTTGGTTTTCTAGTTAAAAAAACTGATACATATAAACCATTTTGTTAAAGTGCTAGAGGATACTCATTTTAGGTAATGATAGACAATATATTTTAATGTAGAAGGTGGGCTTATGCCAGCATTTGTAGCTATATGTAAATTATTTTATGGTAGCTACAACACTAACTTTGCTAGCTAGGAAAGTAGTAAGTACACGCGATCTTTGTCAATTTTACAATAATTATCGTTTTGTGAGTGTACTTGAGATTTAGCCTTTTCTGCATGTACTTAGTTCAGATACAAGGTCATGGATGTTTCTGTTTATAAAGCTTCCATAAAATTTACTTTTATTATTCATTTCTATGATGTATATTTATCACTAATTTGCTAGGTTTAGATGTCTGCCTTCTTACTCTTTTCACTGATGTGTAGATCACAGAAAGGAAATCGGAATTAGCAAAACTCGAAGCAATCGATTCTGGGAAGCCATTGGAAGAAGCGACCTGGGATATAGTATGTTTTAAGTACCTAGGAAAAATTTTTGCTCGTTTTCTATATTACACATTGACTTTATGCTCATTCATGTCATCCAGGATGACGTTGCTGGATGTTTTGAATATCATGCTGAGCTTGCTGAAGCTTTGGATTCAAAGCAAAAGACTCCTATTTCTCTTCCGATGGAGACATTTAAGTGTCATGTTTTGAGAGAACCCCTTGGGGTCATTGGGTTGATTACACCATGGTAGGTGCTACTTATTTAGTTGGTTCTTATAATTTTTTTCTTATTAGAGAAATAATGAAGGAATATTTGCATCTCCGTAACGCCCCTCCCCCTTTTGCAAAAAATTCTGTATCACAAATACATGTCATGACAACAAATTCTCTGCTTTATGATCTTTGGTTATCTATTAAGTTTGCCGATTGTGTGAAATTGTTTTTGGCTTGTTTATACCATAAGCGTTGCAACTTGGTCTTGTTCAACTATAATTTAGAAATATCTGAGAAATGTTTACTTTCTTTCTGAGAAATGGACCAAGGGATGACAATGAGAACATAAAATTCAGCAAAGAGTTAATGCTGTTTTCTTTGCTTTCTAAGTACACCCTCTAAGAAAAAGGAAAGAAAATAGACTATTACTCAATGTGGTCTTGTTCAACTATAATATAGAAATATCTGAGAAATGTCTACTTTCTATCTGAGAAATGGACCAGGGATGACAATGAGAACATAAAATTGAGCAATGAGCTAATGCTGTTTTCTTTGCTTTCTAAGTACACCCTGTAAGAAAAGGAAAGAAAACAGACTATTACTCAATGTGGAAACTGGAAGCTTCTCTCTTAGAATGCACCAATACTTTGTGTTAGACTCTTAAGTGTTGAAGCAATGTGACTAATTGTTGAAGCAATGTATTTCGCAGTAGAATAACCATTGAAACTACTGTTAGTTTTGTTGAAAGAGACTGCACTTGCTGCATCATACTGTGAAGGTTAGGTCTTATTGGCATGGATTCAATCTCATGAACTAACAAATGAGTCTGTCATGTATCTCTCCTGGATTAACTGAGTATGGGTATTGATTGACATAGAAATTTTGGTACTCATTTTGTAGGAATTACCCTCTATTAATGGCCACGTGGAAAGTTGCCCCTGCCCTAGCTGCTGGGTGTACTGCAGTACTTAAGCCGTCGGAATTAGCATCAATGTAACTCTTTATAAAACTCATTTTCTTGGCTTCAGTTGTCAATGTCTTTAACTTTACAGTTACACCTAAAATTTCTACTGCAGTACTTGTTTGGAATTAGGTGAAGTGTGTAAAGAGGTAGGCCTTCCACCTGGCGTTCTCAATATTCTGACAGGACTGGGACCAGAAGCTGGTGCTCCTTTGGCATCTCATCCTCATGTTGATAAGGTGAAGTGTTCCGACTCTTAATGTTGTGGTTTGGTTTGGGTTGGGTTGGATATTTGTACGAAGTGACAACAGTTATGTAATTTATCAACAGATAGCATTTACTGGGAGTAATGCTACTGGAAGCAAAATTATGACTTCTGCAGCTCAACTTGTCAAGGTATGGTTTGAGAATGGAGGCCAGTTACATGTGATACTTGTTAACTATGCCTATGTGTCTGTGTTCTAAACCTATTATAATTTAATGTTGCTTGCAGCCAGTTACACTTGAGCTTGGTGGAAAAAGCCCAATTGTTGTATTTGAGGATGTTGATCTAGACAAAGGTTTGAGCCTTTTCAACTATGAATTATACCCTAGTTTGCTATTTACATGGTTAAAGAAATTGCGTCACTATCATTTGATCAATTGGAACTTTGGATTAAAATGAGGGGCACCACTGCACCATTAAACATCTCCCGACTCCCCAACTCCTACCCATAAAATAAAAAAGATAAAATAAATTAATAAATTAACACGCACACTAGAACTTGTGCGTGGGGTGGAAGGGGATGCATGAACTTCTGATAAACTATTACAAAATGTTTGTGAGTAGAACTGATTAAGACTACACTTTAAAGAGATCAATGTATAATCTGTATTTCCTGTGTGAATATTGAAATATGCTCTGATTTTCTGATTTACTGAGTATTTTTGTTCATGTTTACCATTTGAAACAGCTGCTGAGTGGTCTCTTTTTGGTTGCTTTTGGACAAATGGTCAGATTTGCAGCGCCACTTCTCGACTTATTGTGCATGTAAGTATGAAATACTGCATCTTTGATATTGTTATTCAGATATCAGCCATGTTTTGGTAAAGTCCCTCTCTCTCGCACAAGACATAAATTTCTTCTGTATCTACGTAAGTCCTAGTTATTGAATTCATAACTAATGTCCTATTATAGCAGCTCTTGTGTTCATTGTATACATACTTCAGTAGTATTAAAGTATTTGAACAATTTTTTTCCTGGTAAATTCTCCAAATAGCCAAAATGAAGAAAGAAATAAAAAGAACCTTATATAAGAACTTTGAGAAAATAAAAAGGTCAAAAGAAAAGGAAACTGTTGACCTGTAAACAGTGGGTTCTGGGATTAAGTTCGGGTTATATGATTGTATGGGTGGTTGCATCATCTCATGGAGGAGCTCCTCAGACAGGTCAGACGGCCTGCTCAGATTGATGGGGCTGACTCTGGGTTGATGCCTTGAGAGCTGAATGACATTCACGTCAGTCATTCCTCCTGTGTTGTTTGCCCTTAAGACTAGCTTGACTTCTGCTTCACGGCTAAGAGTGCAGCCACAATGCTGGCTTTGGGTTTCCATTGTTTGCAAACTGCTGTTTAATTAATTTTTCTCCTTCGTGATAAAGCTCTGATGCGGTGGTTGCCACACTATGAATTGTACCATTAATCCACCATTTATGAGCTCTATAGTAAGTTGTTTGACTGCCAACTTAATTAATTTTCAGTATCAGGGTGGAGCCCATTCAGGCCCAGTGAGGGCACTCTTAGCCTGCCCCTGTTGGAAGGGTACTTGCCTGCACTTGGCTTGGCTCAAATCCCCAGCCCAATGCTCGTAAATCATAACAAATCTTAAAAAAAGAAGATTTAATTCAAAACCCAACTAAAATAACTCAATTATAATGGGCACCAACTCCAAATCAAACACAAAATTTAGACCCATATTTCACCCAATTCAATCCAGTCAAAATTTAAATCCATATTTCACCAAACCAACAAGCCCATATTTTATTCATAAAGTTGAATGTTTTATTATAATTATGAATTTTACTGAATATTATTTTATGGTTTAAATTTTTTAATTTCTTACGATGTTCTCATACGGTTGAACTTTGTTTTCTTGAATGTGAATTGAAAAGCTATTGTTATTACTTAATATTGACATGAACATTTTTATATCTACTTCAATTTGCATGAATTTGGTCCTGGACTTCAAATTTTGCATTGCATAGTTAGTTAGTTGGCATATAATCAGGTCCGGAAGCCAATAAAAAAGCACGAGGAATGATTTTTGGACGAGACTTGATTGCTTTAAACTGGAATACTTTAATGAATTATCTATGGATGTAGAGGAATGAATCTGCCCCCTTGAGGCTTTAGTTCTAAAACTGCAACAACATCTCAATTAACTATGGGCCTATGGCAATCTTAAATTGATTAATAGAGAGGAAATTATTTAGTGAATGTTTGGCTAAGCTTAAAGAAGTTTCTTTTAACTAAGTTTACATTTGTGTAAATAAGTCAAAACACAGAGATAAGTTGCATATCCTAACATTTAAAAAATTAGTAAGTATTTTTACTTACCTATATTTTACTGTTCTTAAATCACGCCCTCAGTATTCTGGCTGCGCTCCTGTCCAGTACCAACCTTTTGAATTTACATCAATAGTCCTTAACGTATGGTTTATATCAAATTAGCTATTACCGATACACATGGCCCTCATATGTTTAGTGTCCTTTCATACTTAGCATCTTTCGAGGGTAGTTTGTGGTTAAGGATCAATTTGACAAAAACCATCCATTAAGGACTAATGGTGCCATCAAGTCCAACATTCAAATATGTACCAACTTTCTGTGGTGCTAATAGGTAGGAAACTGATTGTGCAGTATTTCCAAATCTCAATACACATTAGTATCTTTTTACTTCAATTGGCCTTGTATCTCCACCCCCAGTGTCCAACCTCCTACACTGTCTCCCTACCTTCCCTGCTCCCTACCCTTTCACTCCCCACCCCTGCTCCCACTCCAGTACTGTGACTTTTGAAGTTTTGACAAATATTTCAGGAAAGCATTGCAGCAGAATTCTTGGACAAGCTTGTAAAGTGGTGCAAGAACATTAAAATTTCAGACCCCTTGGAGGAAGGTTGCAGGCTTGGTCCTGTGGTAAGCAGTGGACAGGTAAGAAAGCTTGTATTTAGCTTTGTTTTCTCAAACTCACAAGATATAGGGCTGGAAAGATTTACGTCGTTACCTGCTAAAGTTCCATTAATGCTATGGCTGAATCTTACACGTAATAAGAAACTTCCATGCAGAGAAACTGTTGAATACATTATATTTTTGTTCTTTATAATATTTTTTGCATACATACTATGAACTATTAATTCCTGTTCTCTCATTTTATTCCTTATTGGAATGAAGATATCAGAAATTATATTACTCATTACTGAAATTTTGTACTTTTACAGTATGAGAAAGTAATGAAGTTCATATCAACAGCCAAGGATGAAGGTGCCACCATCTTGTGTGGGGGTGAACGCCCTCGGGTAAAATTCCTTAATCATAGCCTATGGTAAGTTTGTCATTTGTGAAAGGATATTGACCAAGCTTTGTGATTGATTTGCAGCATTTAAAGAAGGGCTACTACATCGAACCGGCCATAATAACAGATGTAAAGACCTCCATGCAAATATGGAGAGAGGAAGTATTTGGACCAGTTCTGTGTGTCAAAACATTCAAAACTGAAGATGAAGCCATTGAACTAGCAAATGACACCCAGTGAGCTGACTATTTGTTGTCCTTAATGCTTCTGTTCCTTGAGACCTTTATTTGTCATTTAAATTTTCTGTTTTCATTGACCGGATAATTGTTGACAGATATGGTTTGGCTGCTGCTGTATTATCGCAAGATCTGGAAAGGTGTGACCGGATGACCAAGGTGAGAATCATTTCCAATTATGAACGATATTTAAAACCCAGCTTGGCAGGTCGGTCTTTAAAACACTGCTTATGAAAATTAAATAGTAAGCAGCACTATAACCTCAACAAACAAATATGAAAGCTACATGGTGTTGGAGATAACTATGATTGATGTTTCTTTCTTTTATGCAGGCTTTTCAGGCAGGGATTGTTTGGGTGAACTGCTCACAGCCTTGCTTCTCTCAAGCTCCATGGGGAGGCAAAAAGCGCAGTGGTTTTGGGCGTGAACTTGGAGAATGGTAATGTTATGTTGTCCCTCTCTCTCTATTTATTTTTCTTTTTCACAAGCATTCTTAAACGTTGCTAGTTGCCAGTCTAGACGCCTTATTTTCCTTTCCTCGTCCTATCATTTTTAAGATGCTTTTGACTATCTTAGCTGTAACTTTATCTGTACTTGAAACCCAAATTTCAAGTTATAGAAAGAAGGTTTCAAACGAAAAAAGCTAAACTAGATAACTTGCTCTTTTCTCAGGGGACTGAACAACTATTTGAATGTGAAGCAAGTCACACAATATGTATCTGATGATCCATGGGGCTGGTACAAGTCACCTTCCAAGCTATGAAAACTTCGTCTGGATCTAGAACAACACGAGTTGAGAACTGTCGCTCTTCATCTTATCTTTAGTAAGAAGGTGGAACTACGTGTCTGATCGCAGCATTCAGATGACATAAACTTGTAACGTGTTTAGTTCACTGAAATGATTCCTGTAGCCTACTTAAGATACGAACAATGTAAAACAGTCTTGAATAAAAGTCGTTTCTATTTTATTTGCTCATCTTCTACATTAGCAAGCAGTGAATTCCCAGTACACACTTGTCAAAATGAAGACCATCACCACGTCAACTTACTTTTTCTAAACACCTTGATCTAGTCAGCATTTATGATTTAAATAGTCTTTTTTATTTGTTTAATATACTTTAATTAATTATGAACAATATGGTCGATTAGTCTAGATTTTTTATCCTAATTAGATTCAGTTCTCTTTTCAGCTTTATTTCATTTAAACACTTAAACGTGTTCTTTGTTTCTTGGTTGTTTCTACATTCTTACAAATTTCTTCTTCAAATATCTACATATTCGTTTTAATTTATGTGAAAATCTTGTATTTGTTTTTGTTTATACTTCTGTCTGCATCACACCTTGTTAACATGTTTGGCAAAGATTAACTTTCAAAAAGTTAGTTGAATATGCTTTAACTTATTACTAATTTATTATCTATATATTTCGTAAAGACTCAAGAATAATAATTGTTAAAATATTTGAATCTTGGTATTCATATGCTGATGCACAACCTATTATAGGTGGTTTACGTGATCCTCCACTTGATTTTGTGAGCTTTCCTATAATATTCTGTCAATGTGGATCGTGTAACCTTAAAATTTGGTCGTACTTACACTTAAGCTCCCGTTTGACGACCTTTAAAGTAACTCTTTTTTTTTTCTTTTTCAAACTCATTTTTCATCACATATTTTTATAATAAAATATTTTACACGTAAATTTAAAATTTTCTTCTTACTTTTAAATCATATTCTCAAAAAATTATTATTCAAAAATTCATTTTTCTTCCAAAAAAAAAAACTTATTTTAACGGTTGTCAAACATGAAATTCTGTGCAAAATTTCATGTTTTCAACATTATTTTATTTAATACATATGGGGCGACCCCACCCGTAACTTCCCCTACACCCCACCATGTGAAAAAACAGAGGGAAACTCACTCACCATCTTGCCTTCATATCCACTCCCCCCACCTTACCTTACCTTACAAAATAAATGAATATTTGGATCTTCTCTATACAATATTCTGATTCGCATCACAAATTCTCTTTGTATCTTTTCCTTTCTATTATATAGTTTGGAGGAAAACTTCGTTTATTATTGTATGCAATAATCTGTTTCTTTGCCAATCTGTGAAAATTTATCTACCTCAACATTGCCCTTGTACATATGTTGTGGGATTGAAGTAGACTCAAATTCTTTACATTTGAAGGCGTTTGTAATCTTTAAAAAGGCTGCATACTGAAAATTGAGATCTGGGCATTGGATTTCTGAAAGTTGGATTCATGGGGAGCACAGAAGAGAGTGTTGTTGCTGTAATCATGGTGGGCGGCCCAACTAAAGGTATTGATATGAATCTTATTTCGTTTTAGTTTAAATTAATTGTACTCTAATTCTGATGAATATCTAATAGTTTGGAGGAATTAGTTGGACCTTTTATGAATTTGATGCAAGCCTTGAAATTTGGGTAGTACGTATTGCAATTTTTCCTTTAGATTGGACAAGATGCATCTTTCTCTTGATTTTACATTTTTGCTGATGAAGTTCAAATTTTGTTAGAATAATGAGACCCGTTTATTTATTTCGTTATTTAATTATGGAATTTGGGAATGTAGGTACTAGATTCAGACCACTGTCATTGAACATTCCGAAGCCACTATTTCCATTAGCGGGACAAGCAATGGTTCATCATCCTATCTCTGCTTGTAAAAGGGTATGAATGTCATTTGGATGTTTGCCAGTTTTGATTGTCTAATTGGCATTGTCTATAATTGAAACTAAAAGTTAGCTTTGTCTTCTAATAGTGTATAAAGTAGTGAAACTGCATATCCACAATAAGACATGGATCTAGTATGTTAACTATGGGGCGCTGATCAAGAAAGTAACTTTCCCATTGTATTCCTTTATCAGATCCCAAATCTGGCACAGATCTACCTAATTGGTTTCTACGAGGAGCGGGAATTTGCATTATTTGTTTCTTCTGTTTCTAACGAGCTTAGAGTTCCTGTCAGGTAGTTCTGATTCTTCTTAAAAACTTCAACAGCGTTGAAGGTTACCATAATTACAGAATTGAATAATGAAACTCTCCGTGTTGTTTCCTATTGCCCTCTGTTATTAGATACTTGAAAGAGGATAAGCCACATGGTTCAGCTGGTGGTCTTTATAACTTCAGGGATTTGATCATGGAAGACAACCCGGTTCGAATTATTTACTGTTATCATATTATTTACTTTAATAAATAGGGATGAAAACAACACCAGTCAATACTAATATCAATGAAAGAAAAGAAAATATATACTTGTTTTTGGTTTCCAATCATTTTTCGATATCTATATTAAGATGACCATTTTATTTTACTTGACAGTCACACATTGTGTTGCTGAATTGTGACGTTTGTTGTAGTTTTCCACTGCCTGATATGCTAGGTAATTGTCTCTCTTCCATCTTACTTTGCTACTTAGGTCCATTTGACATGACTTTTGCTTTTGCTTCCTGTAAAAGAACTTTTGGAAGAGGTTACCTTAGTTTTGTTTGGAAACTAACTTGAGCTTCATATTCCAGAAGTGCTTTTTGAGGAATCCAATGTTGGACCAACTTCCTCTAAAAGATCTTCTAACTAGCAGAGGCACTGATAAAATTAGCTAAACATTTTCAAAAAAGAAACTTTATGGTCTCAAAAGCTCATTTTGGTATTTCAAAAGCCATGCGAAACAGGGCCCTAAATCTGTTATATATCTGGCCGTCATTCTGAAAATTAATTTGCTGGTTGATGCCTTCAATTTGCAGAGGCCCACAGAAGATATGGTGGAATGGGAACTATTTTGGTAATCAAGGTTGGTAATTCTATTTTTATGCCATCTATCCACGAAAATATCCATTTGATTATCTCGTTCCTCAGAATATTTTCTTTACTTCCATTTGTTATGGTTTCACTTTCTTATTTCTTTCCATATGCAGGTATCTCCTGAGTCAGCATACCAGTTTGGGGAACTTGTGGCTGATCCTGTTACTAATGAACTGTTGCACTACGCAGAGAAACCTGAAACTTTTGTACGTAACAATTCGGAGATTTATCTAGTATTTAGTTTTGGTAATGCTTCATGATGTATTCAGCTTATGCTTGGTTACATTTCATTTCTCTGTATAAACAGGTGAGTGATCGTATAAATTGTGGTGTCTACATATTTACCCCTGACATCTTTACTGCCATTCAGGGTGTATCCACACAACGAAAAGACAGAGGTTAGTTGTACCTTTGTGTTGCTTGATCGGTATTACTGAGGACAAAATTTATTGATTGAGAAGTTATAGAAATATATAGTCCGTCATTCAATTATTAGATAATCAATTCTGTCGTGGTAATCTACTCAAAAGCAAGGTAAGCTACAGGACTTTTAGTGGCCTTCCAAAATGATTCGATCATGTTTTGACTGTTTTAATCTATGCTTGCTTGGGTTCATTCGTATCAATTTAGTGGAAGTTGCTAATATGAATTGTAAGTTTCTGATTGATTGCAAGGCCATCGGAATGATAAAGTATACAAACTGTTGCTTTATAACTTTAAATTCTTTTTCCTCTTTTTGCTAAATTATTTTCCTTCCATTTATATTCATTTCCCACCATTCATTCTTGCTAAGGAATGACCCTTATTTTGAATATGTAATCTATACTAGATTATTGGTAGATAGATGCTAACAATTTATTGATTGGTCCTATGTTACTTGAGAACTATTTGATATTGAAAGTTCAGTTTTTATAAAATTATGGATCTGAATCCCTAATTTGTTTGCTTGTTAATTGCATTTTCTCATTTTTAACGTTTATGAGCAACGGTGATGAAGTGTAGAAGTAAGTTGTGGCTGAGAGCTGGTATTTGTTAATGTTCTTTAGCAAGCACCTTGATAATATTAGCTTTTGTCTCCAAAATATTAATCTTTTTGCTCAATTTGGAAATTACATATGCAAGTTCCCATAGTAATGCATGGGTTCTTTTTTAATGTTTGCAGCTACCCTAAGGCGTGTATCGAGCTTTGAAGCTCTTCAGCCAGCAAACAGGTAGAACCTCCACTAAACAATTGCCTGATCATTTTTATTTTGACTCCTTTTAAATTTTAAATTATGGATGCTGGATCAAATGTGAATGGAGAAAAAACAATTCTTTTAGCCAACCCCAAGTTTATTGCAACTAAAAATTTATAGTTGATTTTTTGTTAAATTTAAAGTACAGAAACACTTCTTTCACTTTGTTCTATAGCTACAGTCACTTTTTAGTTTATGCACGATTATATATATCATATTCAATATTACCTTTAGAGTTAAAACCATCTCATTAGGTTAAGTGTATATCTCTTCCAACTACTGTTGTTTTTGCACATGTGATAATGAGGATCCAAGTTATATGTAGGTTCTTTTTATGGACAACTGATTACTATAAATCATGAAGTTGGCTATCAATGAGTTGGTGATATTTGCATTTATGCTGAGGCGCCAGATTGATTTCTTATTAGCATTTATGCTGAGGAGCCTGATTGATTTCTTACTAAGGAAGGTTGAATTGCTTTGAACCATAAGCCCCTTCTCTTCTCTTCTCTAGCGAAGATGGTTGCTCCCGCCGCATCCAAACCCCATCACCCGTTACCCATCCCCACCGGTCACCAGCCACACCTCAGTCAACCTAACCCTACCGGCCTCACGCCACAAATCTGCAGCCAAACGCCTGAAATCCCATTTCTCGCCGGAAACACTAGCGGTACAATCCGGATCTGTGGTAGAACGAATGGCGCACCTGCCTGCAAGGTGTCGGAGGCTCCCAGCGGTTCTTTTCATGAAGGAAATATACCATTTGTAGTGACAGATGAGGAGGAAGGAAACCGGTGTAACGCGAACCGATTTCAGACCCAACCACATCCGGCCGTCAGCGACCCACACGTGCCTATCCAAGGGCCTGTGCAGGCCATTCTGACTCCGGCAGGGCAGGAGCGTGGGGGACGCGCCAACCTGTCGGCGCGTGGGCCGACAAGTGGGGAACACGCGCCACGTGCGGAACCTACTCAGATTCACCACATTGCAACGAGGCCATCCAGATCATTGGTTTCATCATCAACTAGCTCATTCGCACAAAAAAATGGGAAACATACTTACGCAGGAGATATAAAGGTTTTCAGTTCACGATTTAGAATTGAGGCGAAGGAGTTT
>CAIGRP010029577.1:0-19972 GCA_903798385.1 Fraxinus cuspidata | reverse complement strand
TTTTTTTTTCAATTTGACGGTTGAATTTTGGATTTATAAAAAATAATTTATTTTCGTGGTTATTAACCGAACCGAACTGAGATACTAATTGAGCCGAACCAAACCGACTTATGTGGTTATGGTGCGGTTATAGTATGGCAAAAAATTTGGTGGTGCGGTTATGGTTTTGGCCGAACCGAACCGTTGCCATCCCTAATCCATTCATAACAGCTTGCCAACTTCTAGACCAGGACGTTATTGAAGTCTTCATGGATTAATATGTCGCAATGCTTGGAGCTCTGTATTTCATTACATCTTACTTGTTCCCAAGAGATTACAAGAAGGTAGTTGATCATTATTTATTTGTTAAAGATTTTTCTGTAATGGACAAGTTTTCTTGGGGTAAGATCCTTTTTTATATTACTTTGAATGCATTGATGGATGGTCTGAGTAAGAGGACAAACCATTACGTGCTAAAAGAGGTCAATGACTAGCCTTTCAAGTGTAGATATACGATACGATACCTAGTCTTGCTAGAACTATTGTCATAAGGATGTCCAAAATCTTCCTCAAATAATGAACTGGATAGCAAATGAGCACCCATCCGCTGCAAAACTTGAAGGAGTTGAATGCTTCTCAAACCCTGATGTAATTTTCAAATATATTGAATTAATAGTGTAGTAAGTTGTTTATCATTAACAATATTCTTTTCTAATAATTTTATTGTATGGCAGATTCAAATATGTGACCTGGAGCCCTCTGAAAATGAGATGAAAATGCCGTATATGAATGGGGGTACTGTACATTACACCAGTTCAACCAGATATTACAAGTGATGGCCGAAGAAAGAAGAGAAGGATGGAAAGTTCAGTTCACAGTGCTGGGACCAGTGGAGTGCCGGTTCATCTGGTGTAAAAATATCCACATCGCTTCTCACGATCACCGATGGTAGAATTAGTCATGCCGCTGTTGATGATGATGACTTTATTGATCTTCTACCGAGGTGGTGGGAGACATCTGTTCATGTAAACTCTCTAGTGGATGATGGTCCATCAGCTGAACTTCGTGATGCGTAAGAAGCTCATTCAGATGTCCCACTGCCAGATGATGTAAATTGTTATTGAGGTTGATAACATCCAAGTACTAATTTGAATCTGATTTCTATCATAGGTCACATGTCATGTAAATTAATGGAAGTCACAGACACATGTACACATGTCACATTCATTTACATAATTCACGGATGATTAATTTTTTCAATGGTTATATGTCACCATAATCAAGTCACATATATTAATGGACACAATACATTTTCACTTGCATTGGCAAAGTATAGTCTGACAACTATCACATTTTACAATTTCTATGTCACTTATTTATTTTACACACTTTAAAGGCGGTTGAGGATTTGAGAAAAGAATGGACGGTGCAAATATCTAAACTACTTTCGAAGAAAGAAGTTTTGAACGTTCAGATGGTTGAGATGAGGTCACATATGTCATCTATATAGGATGAACATATATGAAAGATGAATGATATTGTCCAAATGTAGAATGGAATTAGAAGTGACATGATAGACATTAGGACAAACATGCAGTTCCTGTCTGTAATGGTATCGCAATGATTTCTAGTACGATGGAAGAGATTTTGAAAAAAATCAGTGATAGATCCAAAGATGAAGAAGGTTATGTAGTTAAAGAGTCTGAGAAGCCTGATAAAGTAAGTATGACTTAGTTATGTCGTTTTCGAATGATATATAGTTTAATTGTAAATTTAATATTTGCTCTAATTTCAGGCTCAAGACGTGGGTCTGAATTTGGACTAGAAATGTAAGAGTAAGATGGTTCCTGACAAAGATCCTGAGATCCAATTTAGTATTCAACCTCCTTCGTTTGATTTGGGTCTCGAATTTATACAACCTGATATGCAAACTCTATTCGAATCCAACAAAATTCAGCAGCAGGTTGACTCTGTCATAGTTGACGTTGTTCAGGACACAAAAATGACAAGAGAGAGAGAGGTAAACTCTTATCCCATGATTTACAAAAGCTTCATTTACTCCATGCAGATCACAAATCACACACAGGTCACATGTGTAATAGTGGACCAATAATCTGCGATATTTACTGTTACAATAATATGCAGGTATCCCCGGTATCTGAACCAAGTTCAGTATTACCAATTAAGAGAGTTTCCAGACCAACGAGGATACTACAATCTCCATTTGTTGCTGGTGAAGGAAAAGTAGTCAAACAGTCAGATAATATTTTGGTATTCGAACATTATAATCGTCATGCTCAAGACGCCAACTTTGCTTTATTTCAAAGTTGGTTTCAGCAAGGCTACAAACCAAAAAATAAGTAATTCAACTTCTTTTCCTACAAGTTGTTTAATAACTTATTGTAAGCATTTCTTACGGTTCATATTACAGTTGCAGGAAAAAGTTCAATGATGCTGATGATCGTATCAGTCCGCCATTTCTGTTTGGTTCGTTCAAAATTGGATATAAAACGTGGTTTTATGAGCTTGTCAATTTTGAGGCATCATTGAGCAGGTTAGTAAAAATGCGTCTTCAAATCTTTAGTCACAGAAGCTGAAGCATTTATCACATAAGACTTAATTTGGTCAAAACATATTTAGTTGAACTTAAGGTCAATTACATGAGGTCACTTATTATGTCAATAGGTCGCCGTTCATTTTCCAATTTATATAAAGTGTTGACTTTCGATTAAAATTTTTTTAAACTGGTCACAGATACTATGTAAACTCTAATAGTGTATTGAACATGGGTTACGGATCAACAATTCAGGTCGCAACTTATATTTTCATTGGACGTATATTTTATAAATATTCTTTTCGTTTCTATTATTACAGTATATTGATGTGTGTTTTTACTACATCCGCCAGTTGACAAGGCACGGGAAGAACGTCAAATTGAAAGCAACAACGATGGACTTATGGTTCTAGATAAAGCTCAAAAACATATATTCCAAATTCAAGCAAGATCCTACTGTATTTCTGTTTAAGTCCAATTTGATAGATGTTACAAATGGTAGTTTGCCTTTAAGCTCTCCTTGGGCCAGTGTGGACTTTATTTTTTATGCCAATTATACCAACGAACAAGGCACATTGGATGGTTGTTGTTCTTGAATTCAGTACGCACACACTACATGTGTTCAATTCTGCTGGGAAGAGCTACCATGACTTTCTTGTTCATATTGGTATTGAACCATTAGTCAAAATTATTCCTTATCTATTGAATTCAGTCGGACTTTGGAAAATACATATTGATTACGACGGAGAAGATTGTATGGACTTGAAGTTAATGGTTGACAGTAGCCTTCCTTAACAGAAGAAAGGGTAAGTCTGTGACCACTTATCTAATTTCAAAATGATTTGATTATGTTCCATACCTAATAAATTATGATATGTTATTTTTCAGGCATGATTTCGGCATCTTCACAATCAAATATGCTGAGTATTTGCTACATGAAGATAATTATTCTATGCCAATGAAATTTAACGCATGGAGAACTAGGCTGGACATAGGATCATGACTGTATAAACATCGGGGCATATCAAGTCTACAAAGACGGGAAAGCCTAAAAAAGGAGAGGAGATTGTCATTGAGTGATGGCTAGAAATGCTTTTTTAATTCAAAATGCTGAACATATTTTGTAAAGTTTCCAAAGTTGGCCTCTTTTGTATTTCTTTTGCAGTAGTTTTTTAGAATGGATCTAGTTGTACATTGAACATTGGATAATTGTTTACATCAGAAATTTTGGTGTCATTTTCATTTGAGCAAGTATGTATTTGATGATCTAGCTTTGGTCACATATCGTTGAGATGTCAAATGTCTATTGTCAATGTCTAATCCGTTAAATATTTATATTTATATAAACAGGTCACAGTCTATAATACATGTGTGCCATTAGGTCACACATCATAATATGCAGGCCACATGGGATATCTATAAGTCACATAATGTTATATGAGGTCACAGATAACGCAATAGTTCATTGATTGTGGTCATATGGTCAATGTTTATTGTGTTGAATAATTATATTTATATGTACAGGTCATAGTTTATAACACGTTATTCATGATTGTCATTACGTCACACATCATACTAGTTAGGCACTAGGCAAGTCATAGGGGATACAACAAGTTACATAATGTTATATCAGGTCATAGATAACGCAATAGTTCACTGATTAACACGTTATTCATGATTGTTATTAGGTCACACATCATACTAGTCATGCACTAGGCATGTCACATGGGATACAACAAGTCACATAATGTTATATCAAGTCACAGATAACGCAATAGTTCACTGAGTAACACGTTATTCATGATTGTCATTAGGTTACACATCATACTAGTCATGCACTAGGCAGGTCACAGGGATACAACAAGTCACATAATGTTATATTAGGTCACAGATAACGCAATAGTTCACTAATTGTAGTCATATGGTCACAGATACCTACACAGGTTTGTAAAACATTGATGCTCATTCTGTAAAAGTTAAAGGCAATATTTAAAAGTTATTTAGGTCATTGGGTCACATTGTCCACAAATATGAACCTATTTTTTTTACAATACAATTAATAGTGCGCAGGTCACACAATCAGTGTGCAGAGGTCACATTTTATTGTATAGGTAACAAATTGAAATCTGATGGTCACAGTTGACATTATGCATAATTGTCCTTCCTACAGCCCACATAATTTGAATGCATATTGTTATTTCAATGAATATTTCATGCACATTAAAATGATGTATCAATTGATACTTATAACAAATTCATGAAATCTGAAAGAATATCTGAAATTGTTATGTCTATGGTCTAAGTGTATCATTAGCTTATTTGATATTCCTGAGTGTCTTTACTTGATTGAATTTGGCTTAATGGAACCAAGCTACTGCATTTCCTATGGTTGTGACCATGTCTTTCACAACGTTCACATTTCACAGTTGATTTCTCTTCATTGGATGACCTTCTCCTCTTTTTGGTTGGTCTACCAGAACTTCTCTTTTAGTAGGGAGCTAATACAATTGAGTGTTGCAATTCTATAGGTGTGGTCCATTCAGCTTATCTATAACTGGAATCACGAAGTCTTGGTATGCATTCATGTATGCCTCCTTTATGTAATAATATGAACAATAGTCATAAAGATCCCTTTTAGTATGTGCAATCACAGTCAGTGCATGTGGACATGGAAATAGATCAATTTGAAACATCATGCATGTGCATGAATGTTGATCTATATCTACAATAAAAGAAGAGTATTCAGCTTTGACTTTGACTGAATACAAGGACTGGTTCACATGTAATACCTACAAGAAAGGTTTAAAAGCATACATACGCGAAGTCAAATAGACATAATTCAAGTCACAGAAAATTAGTTTGGGCACAAATAACATAATTTTCAGGTCACAGTTATATAATTCATTAATCAAAATAAAAAAGTTGCCCTCAAGTTCCTCAAATACGTGCTCATTTTCCTCATAAATTTCTCGTAATTGATTATTAATCTCGTGAAGGTGCTAGGTGCATCCTCACTATATTTACAAAATCAGGTCTGCATAGTTTATCTCATAGATTCTAATAATGACACAATAGGGTAATTCTTAGCTGCTTTTGTGACGCGTTGACTGATTCTATTATATTTGAGGTCATTGTAGAATACCGGTTGCTGGCATATGAAATCGTGACCACATTTCAAGTCCAACATCCTTCTACGAACATCAACCATGTTCATGAATATCATATAAATTACATTTTGTGGACACTTTTTTAATGTATGGAAATTGTAATTGAAAGTAGTACATTATCAGGTAACGCCTAATCTTTTCGTTCATCATGTCAAGCTGGTGCATGTTATATTCAAACTCTGCTAATGTATATGCATGAACAACCAAATTGAAAGCATGCGTTACGTTGTGACCTGATTTACCATAATATGACTTCAAATTTTGCAGTAAATGATACGAACAAATCCTATCATAGGTTCTCGGATAAACATGTTCTATAGCACTCTTGATACTAATATGGCGATCTGATGCAAAACACAATCCATATCTATAAGTTCTCGAGAAACCATGTCCAAGATCTATCGTTCTCATTATCCCCAATTCCAAACGCAAGAATAAAAATGCTGCTATTTGCATCCTGTGTACATGCTGTGAAGAGAGTACAATCATAGTGTCCGTTCAAGTATGTGTCATCCACCACAATCACAGGTTTGCAATGCTTCCAACCTTGAATTGATGCACCAAGGGCCATAAAGCAATATCTGAACCTATTGTAACTATCAAGCTCCAATCCTATGACCGTGCCCAAATTTCTTTGTTGAAACATGTAAAAGTAGCTAGGTATCTTACTGAATGACTCAGTTGGATCACCCATAATGATTTTTAAAGTTTTCTCTCGAGATCTCCAAGCCTTAGAATAGTTCATTGAAACTCCATACATATAAAACATATCACTACATATATCCTTTGGAGTGTATATAGTATGTGACGATGTGTACTTGTATTTGATACTAGATGAAACAATAGTACTGGATAATTGCCTGTGAGTTCCCAATATTATGTTTGAGCCACATGTGTGACCACTAGTAATCTTTCTAACCTTAAATAGACCTGATTTACCCTATTTTGAAGATCTGCACATCCAAGTACACCCATCATGTAAACACTTGATTACATACTCCTTCTTGCCCGATCGAACAACCATAAACTCGAACATGTTCTATACGCAAACAAAGAAATGCTCCATTTGAGAATATTCTTATCACAGAAGACCTTTCCTTCCTCTACTTCTCTGGGACCAGCGATAGTTACAACTGTAACTTCCTGTTCAATTATGTGACCTGCTGGTTCGATAGTTGTATCGCATATGTCTGAAACCACATTCTGTAATGAAAACTCTCTAGTAGATTGTAAGTCAGTTGGAATTGTAATAGATTCTCAATTTCTGTAACATCAATGCTTAACGGGTATTTCGAAGGGTTACGATCCATACCCTTCAGATACATTATTGTCACTTCTTATTCTCACAGGTGGCAAATCACGATTCAATACATACTGTATTGTGATGGCTACCTTCGTATGATTCAAATTGAACTCGGTCATTACGGTATCCACAAGTTTAGTATAAGTGCAATTACGATCCAACAAAACTACCAATAATTGGGATCCATTTAGCAAACATACGTGTACATACATCATTTCTGCAGTTTTAAATATATAATGTCAGGAGTAAAAATGAATTCATGCAGGTCACAATGTAGTACAGGTCACATTATGAGTTCATGCACGCCATATAATTATCTACAATATTATACATGTGCTATCAATGTAATGAACGTCACATATTTTATTGATTATACATATGAGTGTTTTCAATTCACGTCACAAATTTATGAAAAAAATTAGAACTGTAAAAGTTGAACATATAGCATGACATACCACTGGTAATAGGTAATCTCGGCACCGGCAATGGAAACATATTTTTTCAATTTTTGGCCACAGATTGGAACGTTCAATTGAGACTTCAACGCGCTCGAAATTACATATGTAACCGAAAACCTCAATTCTACCACCGATTGAACTGTGACCAGATATGAAGACCTTCGAATTGTAACCGGGAATCTCGATTCTACCGCCAATAATTGTCAACGGGAAGGAACTCCATTGGGCTGAAGCTGATTTCGTATTTTAGGGAGTTCGTGTATAGAAGGTAATGTCACGCTTGATTCCAGGAATATAATTTAACAGAATATATATACATATACATACACACACACACACACATGTATATAACCTGACATTTGAAAATTGGAAACATTTGACCTGATAATTGAATTGTGCATACATAATCCCTGATTTATGATTTTTTCCCTCACAAATTTCAACAACCTAGAAATCTTCACTTTTGGAGATGGATTAAGTTTAATAACATTCTCTATACGTTAGATGTTGTTAATAAATAGAGGGGTTTTGGACATACTTTAAGAAGAAGAAGAATAGTAGATCCTATAAAAAAGTATGTGCTCCCTCCATCCCACGTAGATAATCTTGTTTTTATTTTCACATAGATTAATTAATATACTTGGATCAATTAATTTTTCTTTATTATGCCATATGGAATAATGATGTAAACAAGAATAATTTACTTTTGTAGATAACGAGACACATTAAGAACCTGTTTGAGCCCTGTTTTTCTATTAAAATACGTTTTGGAATTGTATTTTGATGAAGAATATGTAGTGAGAAAATAAAGAAAATTTTTGGGTTTGTGTATAGTGTTATTTTATTGAAAAATGTATGGTTAAAATAAGAGAGAAAAAAAATGTATTTTGGGAATAATTGGGACCAAACAAAGGCTAAATATAAATATATTAGAAAGTTAAGAAATCGACTACTCTCAACAAAAAATATTCTATAATTTGAGATAAATAAAAAGGGAAAGTAATATCTTTATTGAACAGAGTATATAATATTGACTATTGAGTAGTTAATGATTGTCATTAATGATTTTAAATCTCAACCAGAAAGTATCCTATAATTTATGAATGTCTGATTGTAATTAATGATTGATTTTGAGTGAATGTAAAGATCGTTGTACCCAAAAAAAAGGCAAAAAATTAACACTATCATATATGTAAAATGTTCAACACAGGTATAATATATTGGTATCTTTAAACATAATTCAAAAATTTCATAATGATTATATATATAGATTTTATCAAAATTACAGTCAATTTTACTGTAATATATAAAACATATTTCAATGAATTTTGGAAAGAAAATAGTATTTCTGTTTTTTTTCTTTTAACATAATAAAACAAGCTAATCTCTTTTATGTCATTTTTGGCTTCCATTTTACCAAAAAAATACATTTTGAAATTGTAAAAATTTAGATAATATGTGGTTAAAAATGAATGTTAAAAATATGAATTTTGATAATAATGGGCTCAAACAAAAGCTAAGTCCCAATCATTTCTGTTTATCCAAAATAAAATTAAAGTGAGCTCTTGTTCGATGGCTTTAATTTGTTAAAAAAAAAAACTATATTTTAAATAGTATTTATTTGAGAAAGTGTGGTTAAAAAGTAGAGCAAATTTTTAATTTACGTATAAAATATTTTATTGTATTAACGTATGATTAAATATGAATTAAAATGGATTAAATTAAATTAACATAAATTAAATTAAAAGCGACCAAATAGGGGTAAGTGTCTGGGACTCCATTCGATTGACGCTTGCTGCTAGTAAAGTGAAAATCATAAAGCTTTAAGGGAGAAAAGAAAATAACTGGGTATGCTGATTCAATTCCTTTCACAGATCGTTATCAAGAAGCATAACATTTATATGCATTAACTACTTTTGCTTTTCATTTTGAAAACCCAATCTTTTTTTTGCCAGTTTTGATGCTTAGGATTCAAGCAATTGGGGTTAGAGTAATTTTCCGCACATTAATTTCCATTTAACTTTTTATTATCGCCTTTTTTTATTTATTTTCCCTGTTCTGTTTTTGTTTCAGTGGGAATTATTGTTAATAATCTGCCTTGAAAAGTATGTTTTTTAGATGGGCATTTGAATTTGGACGTTTAATTAATCTTTCATGTGATCAGAGATGTGGTAATCTGGAAATGAGGATACTTATACGATAAAAAAATATGCACAAGAAAGGTGATTCCCTTTATGTGGGTCTGTCTTGAATTTGGTTGATTTTGAATTCGACTTGGGATTAGATACTCTGGTGGATAATTTCAAATTTTAAACTTCGTTTTATAATCTGAGTAAACGCGTAGCACACACCAAGTTTGTTTTTATTACCCTCATTTATATGTACGAGACTTGGGTTCCATCTTAAAATTCAACCTTGTTTATTGTATATTTCTTTTTTCGATATGGGATTTTCCCTTAACATTTATCAGTCTAGATGTTATTCCAATCCAAGTAATTTTAGCGGGTTCTTGGTAATACTTGTTTGGTAAGTAGTACATAGAGTATAAAAACAAGATTTTAGCTTCTAAATTGCACTCTGTTGAAGTCCTTCATTTAGTCTGGGTCTGGGCTGTATAAAAGAAGCATTCAACGGGTCATCCCTTGGAAGAAAAGCAATGCAACTATACTAATTCTCCCTTAAAATGTGCCTTTCTGTTAACTTATTGACTAAATTGGTTTTGCTACTGATTTTTACGTTGTCATCTTTAGTTGCAAATCTGGTTTACATTTATTATCATGTCTCCAAATTTATTCAACTCTCTGTGAGAAGTAGCATTACATAGCAGCTTCCCTTTGTGCTTGCAGACTTTCTAGCAATATATCAACAGCTTCCCTTTGTGCTTGCAGACTTTCTAGCAATATATCAACATCATTGATGAGTACGGTTGGTGATAAGTCCGATGATGAATACTCCGTCATTGGAGATAAAGGAGATATTGGATTTGTGGATTTCGGAAATTGTAAATCTGTTTGTAGCTACAATCCTGCAGAAGAGAGTGATGTAGTCAATATCTCTGTTCCATTTCCTTTAGTCGGAGGAAAGCCTCAATCAGGATTTGTTGGAGAAACCACTTGTGATTCCATAACCATAATGAATACTACTAACGAACCATTAGATCTCTGGTCTGTCAGTATTTATGATTCAAAACCTCCGGAGTCCTTCACAATTTCTTTGATGAAGCCTCCAACTGCAGATTCTGATGTGGAATATATCCAAGAATTTTTAGAATCATTTTCCCTGGAAGACAGAGTGCTAAGACCAGGTCAATCTTTGACTATTTGGTTGTCATGCAAAACTAAGGAAATTGGCTTGCACACTGCAGCTGTTCACTTTAGTGTGGGGGACGATACAATAGAAAGGCTTGTTTTTGTGTTGGCAGAAGATAAGATCTCCCAATCTTTATCTTCTATTAAACCCTTTTACAGAGCTCGTAAAAAGAAACCGGCTGTGGTTGATGTATTTTCTGCAGATGGTGCATTTGTTACAGGCTCACGCCCTTATAAGCCTTCAAATCGTGGGCGTAAGTACCGGCTACCTGAATTTCGTGTGCCTGTACATATCAGGGACATGGTGAATAACAAGCAGATTCCAGATCCAGTTAACGACGGTCTAACTGAAGAAAACTATGGTCCATTCTTCCAAACATTACTTAACATGGAAGAGATCAAAATGGAGGTTGTTTTTATTTATTTTTTCCTAAATTCTTATTCTGGAATGCTATAGGTCTCCTTTTCCTTGGAGTATCTCTCATTCTAATGAAAAAGTTAATTAATTTTAGTTATCGTTAAATCAGGAAGACATGCGGGCATATGATATGGAGTGTGTTACTATGAAGAGCAAGAAAAACCAATTATTATCCCTCGAGGTCCCAGGATTAGCTGAAAGAAGGCCTTCACTTGTAAAAGGGGATTTTATATTTGTGAAGCTTGCTTCTGAGGACACAACTGAGCGTGATCCTTATCAGGTTTGTCCTCAACTGTACAACATATTTTAGTTAACTGAATAACGTACAGAGAGTTGGTGAATTATTTGGATTTGTGTATATTAGTCCACTTCCTTTCGTAATTCTCCATTATAAATTACATTATTAATGATACATATCACGTGTATTACAATTCTTTAAGGTCAAGACTGGGAACAAATTTCAGTTTGCTTTACTGAATCCGAGAGACCATGAAAACCCGGATCCATTAACTTGTTAAAATGTTTTTTCTTGTAAAAGTCGTGAAAAAACACAGTTCAAGTGCCAGAGGCTTATACTCATTGCATACTTGGATCAAACCATATTAGTGATCCTTATTTAAAAGTTCTACCAAATGAATAGAAAGATAATTAAGTTCAATTTGGGTCATTGGTAAACGAAAATTATAAATACAATATCAAGCAAAAAATTCCTGATTAAGTCAATATATACTTAATGGTTGTATGAACAGTTGCACACTCTGTAACCATATGATTGTCTGCATAGCATCCTTATGAAAGAACCTTCTTTTATCTTTAGTCTCTTTTGTTTCTTTTTCTACTACAGCCATTTGATCAAGAAACAACTTATCTCTATACAGACGTTTAGAGGTGCCTTTATCACAAATTTCAAAATCTTGCACACTCTCTATCACACCAAGTCATCATGCTCTAATTAGTTATCTGAGTACAAACTACTCATTAGTAACTATTCAACACCCGTGCATAAACTAAAGATTCATTCTCTTTTCTAATTATTTTTTGCCTCTTTAAGGCTGGAATGCCCATTAATCCTTTTGAATTGAACCACCTTCTTATGTCCTCATTTTACCCTTTATTATTATTTCCATTCAATCAATTTGAGCATTAGCTTGATTCGTAGAAGGATCACTTATGATTTTTTACATATTACTCGTTATTGATGTACATCTTAAATGAGTGTGAGGGTTAGTTCGTCTGGAAAGATCTTGACATATATGATATTGCTTATTTCAAGTGTTTGATATCCGTATGTGATCTCTAGCTGTAAATAGCTATTTTCTCTAAATGAGGACACTTAATGCATGTTGGGTACACAGTATTGGAAAAAAATAGACTATAATAACAAAATTTTAGCTTTTTTATTCCTTAAAATTATATAGCAATGTTGAATCCTCCCTACTACGCGTGCGCTTATTATTTATCTTTGCTTGTGAGTGAAAATATGTTTCATGAGTGAGCCAAAAGTGTTGGACTCATGAACACCTTTCCTTCAATAATTTATGATATTCCTCAAAATACACATGGGCTTATTTTCTATCTCACACTATTATCTGTGACTATTTTCAAGGAAACTAATTCAGGTTGTTTTTTGCACAGGGCTTCATTCACAGGGTTGAGGCCGAAGAAATACATTTGAAATTTCACAACATTTTTCACTCGAATCACAGGGAAAGTAACCTTTATAATGTACAATTCAACTATAACCGACTCAGTATGAAAAGGTTGTATCAGGCCATTGAAGCTGCTCAACATTTGGAGAGAAACTTTCTATTCCCATCTGAGTCCTTTAAAAGAAGACTGGTTCTACCTAAATCATTGGTACCAACATCAGGTACCCTTAATGAGGAGCAGATGCGTGCGATTAAGATGATCCTTGCCTGCAAAGGAGGGTCTCCATATGTGATTCATGGACCCCCAGGTACAGGAAAAACATCGACGTTTATTGAAGCTATCCTGCAGATTTACACTAAAAGACGAAATGCTCGATTTCTAGTATGTGCACCTTCAAATAGTGCAGCTGACCACATCCTTGAGCGACTCATCAGCAATCCATCAGCAAAGATTCAGAACACTGAAATCTTTAGGCTCAATGCAATCACACGTCCTTTTGAGGATGTCAACCCTGATTATATTGACTTTTGCTTTGTTGAAGATTCCATTTTTAAGTGTCCTCAAATTAAGGACCTTTTGCGGTATAGGATCATTATATCAACATATACAAGTGCCTCTCTTCTCTATACGGAAGGCATAATCAGAGGCCATTTCTCGTATATTTTCTTGGACGAGGCAGGCCAAGCTTCGGAGCCAGATTCAATGGTTCCTCTATCTCACCTTTGGTGGAAGGATACAGTTGTTGTTCTTGCTGGAGATCCTTTGCAGCTAGGCCCTGTAATTTTTTCTAAAGATGCTGAAACCTATGGATTGGGAACTTCATATTTGGAGAGGCTGTTTGATAACAAGTTATATGGTAGTGGAGACGAGAATTATATAACCAAATTGGTTAGAAATTATCGATCTCATCCAGCAATTCTGCATCTTCCTTCAGAATTGTTTTATGGCGGGGAATTGATCTCGTGCTACGAGGAGAGTACAGGTTTTTCCACATCTCGGGAAAATCTCCTCCCAAAGAAGGAGTTCCCTTTGCTTTTTGTCGGTATTCAAGGTTGTGACGAGAGGGAAGGGAGCAATCCATCATGGTTTAACAGAATTGAAGCTAGCAAGGTAGTTGAGATTATTAAGGACCTAATAGAGCATGATGGGCTGAAGGAAGAAGACGTTGGGGTTATAACACCTTACAGGCAGCAGGTTCTCAAAATAAGACGAGTGTTAGAAAATTTTGGTCGACTCAACATTAAAGTTGGCAGCGTCGAACAATTCCAAGGGCAAGAGAAGCAAGTCATTATTATATCTACTGTACGATCAACTGTAAAACACAATGAATTTGACAAAGTACATTATTTGGGATTTTTGAGCAATTCTAGAAGGTTCAACGTAGCAATCACCCGAGCCAAATCTTTGCTTATTGTTACTGGGAATCCACACATCCTTTGCAAGGTAAAGTTGAGTACATTATTGCTTGCTAGGTCCTAGACCATTAATTAATTTTTATTATTAACAGCCATTATTCTTCCTCATATTGCCATTTTCTTATTCAAGGCAATTGCATAATGTAAGTTCATTAATTTGCTAATTAGATTCTTGGTTTTCTGCAATGTTGTAGGATTCATACTGGAACAAGCTCCTGTGGTATTGTGTGGATAATGGCTCCTATAAGGGCTGCTTTCTCCCTGAAAGGCAGGAATTCAATGAAAAAGAGTTTGGAGAGGAACAGTATCCAGGATATGAAGTGGAAAATCATTATCAGCCATCTGAAGCTCAGTGGGGTGGGGGTTATGAAGCAAATAATTATCAGCCATCTGATTTGCCATGGGGTGAGCCAGCAAACGATTTTAAGCCCTCTGATGTGCAGTGGTGTGAGCCAGAAAATGATTTTAAGCCCTCTGATGTGCAGTGGGGTCAGGCAGAAGACAACTTTAAGCCCTTGGACGTGCATAGGGGTGAGACAGAAAACAGTTTTGAGCAGTTTGATGTGCAGTGGAGCGAAGCAGAAAACAACTTTAAGCCCTCGGATGTTCAGTGGGGTGAGGCAGAAAACAATTTTAAGCCCTCTGATGCGCCGTGGGATGACTTGTAAAATAATTTCCAGCAATCTTGAGTTTGCTTAGAAGTTACTTTTATAAAGATGGTTTAAACTGACTAGATTTTCCTGAAATTTACACTTAGCAACTTTGATGTTTGAAGCAAGATGTTGTCTAAACTGTACCGTGTTGTAATCACTTGTTTGATTTACCCTGTTATGGAATTCTGGCAATGTATTCGGTGAAGCCATTTCATCAGAGGGGTTAGGCAGAAAACAGTTAATGAGCCGTCTGGTGTGCAGTGGGGTGAGGCAGAAAACAATTTTAAGCCCTCTGATGCGCCGTGGGATGACTGGTAAAATAATTTCCGGCCATCTTTAAAGATGGTTTAAGGATGATGTGGATAATCAGGGTTAACGTTTCGTTCATGGCTGAGGAAGAGCTTTGAGAGTGAGTGAGAGGAGGTTATTCTCTTGTTGAGTGTGAATGGCGGCAAATGCAAATATTTTATTTTCTGGAATTTATTACTCATGTCATAAGAAGTTTCAAGACAATATATATATTTTATTGATTATGGGTGCGCAATAAGTATTCTCAGACCACACCACGGCGCAGAGAGCAGAACCTGGACTCTTACTATTATGATTCACTCAGGTTGGATCTTTTGTTCAACGGAGTAATTTTTATTAAGGCAACTGCAGATACAAAATTAGTACTGCTATGATGTAAACCCTTATCTAATCATAACAATCTTAGAAGTTTTGAGGAAACAAAGAGAATGTTTAGAAGTTTAGAGAGAACATATTGAATTAGTTTTATTTTCCACTCTTGATGCCTTTAAAATTAGGAAGAAGCCTCCTATATAGGAGAAATTTTCGTACAGACCCTCAATAAGTTACATAAACTGTGCCCACGAGGTGCACGAAGCTTGATTATTTTAAAGCAGAGAATTTACTTTTTTTACGAAATAACAGACTCAGTACAGAAGCAAGGAATTTGCTTTCCCACAAAGTGGATCACTAGTTCATCAATAATTTAAGGGAAAATTGTAGCAGTGGTCCCAAACCTTTCGATTATTAGCAGACTTTACCTTAACCTTTAGTTTGTACCACCAGAGGTCCCAAATATTTCATTTTGTCGTAGCGCAAGGACAAATGGATGGGATTCCATCCATTTGACCATTAGTTGACTACAAAAATTGATTTTGACCAAATTTAAAAAAGGCAAATTGGTAACTTTGCCATTTTAACATAAAATAGTTAAAAAAAAAAAAAGAAATAAGAGAATTGTTCATCATCTTCCTCCCAGGGGATCACTGAATTAGTGATCCCATGGGAAACCTTTTGTAAAGTTTAGTGGCCTATGGAAATTTTTTACAAAGTTTAGTGATGAATGGTGTGATTTTTAAAGTTCAGTGTCCCCGTGTAAACCTTTTGCAAAGTTCAGCAATGACTTGAGTGATTTTTAAAGTTCAGTGACCATGTGAAAACTTTTTACAAAGTTCAGTGACCATTTGGGTTATTAACCCCTAGTTTGTATGAATGCCTAAATAATTGGACATGCATGCCCATAAAATTAGAACAGACTCAGAGTTTCAAAATAATTAAGAGCTCACAAGCCCATAAAACAACAAAAGTAAAACAAATTGTCCAACAAATCCACATGGTCGAGTCCATAATTATCAATTGTTAAAACATTCATCATATAAATGTTTTCCTATGTAATATCTAATATTATATACAAATATGTTTCAAATTTCTAACAATTAAAGTCATCTAAACTAATTGAGATAAATGGATCAGAACAATTTAATAATTAATTAATCAATTAATTTAATTAGCAGGTTTATTTAATTAAACTCAAATTTTAATTAAATAACGAATTAGAATCCAATTCTAATTCCACAATTATAGGACGTATTTTATTTTCATTAAAATTAAAATTAAATTAAGTACCAAATTAGAGTTCAACTCTAATTTCAAAGTTTTAGGACGAGACAATTTAATTAAAATCAAATTCTAATTAAATATCAAATTAGAGTCCAACTCCAATTTCAAAATTTAAAGAGGTTGAATTTAATTAAAATCAAATTCTAATTAAATATAAAAATTTGAGTCCAACTCTAATTTCAAAACATTAGGGCGAACTAATTTAATTAAAATGAAATTTTAATTAAATATCAAATTAAAGTCCAACTCTAATTTCAATATTTTCAGATGAGACAATTTAATTAAAATCAAAATTAATTAAATATCAAATTAGAGTTCAACTCTAATTTTAATTGAATTAACATTTTAATTTAAGATAAAATTCTTAAATAAAATAAAATTCAATTTAGGATTAAATTCTAATATTTAAGTTAAAATCCAATTTTAACGAAAATATAAAAATCATCAATTTTAAATATAGTTTTAAACGGGGTGAAAGTTAAATTGTTTTTTTTTTTTTTGTCAAAATGCAAATTTTAGTCAAAATCCATTTGAAAATTAAATTTAAAATCTTTTTAAAATTTAAAATCAGAACTCTTTTTGAAAATTGAAAATTGACTAGCCTCCCAATTTTATAAATTGTGGAATAAGCCATCTTTTAAAAAATTGCTTATAGATCATTTTTATCATAATTGCATGCGGGGGGCTTGCAATTTATAAATTGCATCAAAAGCCCCATCCCTATCCATTCCACTGCAATTGAAACCCTCGATTTTTTTCTTTCGCTTTTGTGGTACAGGCCAACGCCATATCTATCAAATGCTGGCGCACCGCAAGTAAGGCGCTACTAGAGGTAGCGTCGTACGCTGCAGCTTTAGCAGTATCTGACTCTGCCTCGAGCTACAGCATCGTCGCTGCGCACAGGTGCAGCCAATGCTGCACTTGAAAGTAGTGATGCTAGCATCACCACTTATTACAACAGCAGCGAGAGCACCTGCGTAGCGTGCTCCGGGACGCAGGAGTCCCGCACGGCGCTTGTTACGCCCTGCTTCTGTTTCGATAATTTTTTTTTTAATTGTTAGAAATAAGAAATAAACAACCAACTTTTGATTGTTCAAATATGCAAAACAGTTTTTAATCTGATACCAATGTTGAGAATTTACTTAATATGCACAATGAAAAATAAATTATTTTTTCAATTCCCACAACGGATCTATTTTGTATTTAGAATAATACATTTGATAAATTTAGCAAACTTATTTGCTGATGTTGGAACACGAATAATCACGAATTATAATCTATAGCTGTTCAATTGTCTAGTTTCCAATGAAAATTTACACAGAGAACAATAATGAAAGAAAAATAGGGTTTCTCTTTTCGTGCTAGCAAGGTAATAAATTGTGTTGTATTCTATTTTTTCTGAAACCCTAATGACTTATAATATTAACCTAAGTGGGCTTGGCCCGTCTCTTAAATTTAACATGGTCCAATATTTAATTAATCAAATTAATTAATTCAGACATATTAACAAGCAACTCGATTAATTAATTGTACATTACTTGTTAATTAATAAATTGACGAATCTCATTCTTCTGGTTTTCCTTATGTGTGTGATCCAATAGATTCTCGAGCACAATATCTAACGAAATGAATTATTATTTTGATCTAATTAAAATTGATAAATTAAAATATCCCTTTTAATTTATCACCAATCTATATTCGTCGTCTCAGATTGACATCTAACAATGTGTCGGGCAATACATGTGATTGAAAATGTTACGTGATATGACAAAATCAAGCTAGTTCGTTTATCGTGAAACTATAATCACTTCGTCAATATGATTCGATCAATTATGAAATATGGAAGTGTGTCAATCTCAATTATCAGTTATATCTTTCATTCCACTATTAAGTCAATGTAAGTCGAAAACTCATTTTCGACTTATGAGTACACATTGGTCAAGAATTTCATTATCAACTTAAATGAATGAAATGTAAATCTTAATATCTTACTATCTAAGAGTGATGAATCCTCTATTGATCATTCACAACTTGTATATGAATCTTGACATACCCGAACGATATCGTATTAACTACCCTTGGCAGAGCAATATCCAACATCACCAAAATATGATTGTCCTCATATAAGGCGTTATGATGACATCAAGTCAAATGATCAATTGACCACTGACACTTATATGGTTATCCATTGGAATCTACTTAGCAGGTCTTCAATGTTATGTTCTATAACAAAAAATTCACGTGTTCATTTATGTATCACAGCACTTTAACTTGCCAGATCAACTACTTATTTCACAAGTAAGAAACGTCACACGTAATGGTTTATTTTTAATAACGATACCCGTATCTCATTTACATATGACCACGGACGATTTAAGTTTCAATCATATGTAATTTGTATATTACATTCACAACTCTTTGTATTAACAAATTACCAAAACTTGAACTTACGGATTCTATTATTTAATTTAATAGAACATTAATTCAATTAAATAATATATCTTACCATAAAATGTATAAATTATATATATTAAAAGTGTTTATAGTCAAAATTGATTATACTTAGTACATAACACTAACATATACATCTTCTACTTGTTGCCTAGCTTCATATATGCAACTTTCAGCATTCTCTGAATCAAACATGAAAAAGCAATATGATTCATTTATGTTGCTTTTATTATTAGCGGTTAACATATATAACTATGAATCTTTCTCATATGTACTGATCTTTTAAAAGAAAGGGAAATTGGCACTTTTCTTTCCTTATCTTTGTAATTTGCTACTAATCTATCTCTAACATCTTTTTAGCATCGGACATTCTCAATATTTTGAAAATGTTGCGAAACATATGCTTTCATCCATTTTGACCGTTAAAATCACGTAAAACATTGAAATTATCCCTCCTTTAAAAAACATAAAAAAATACAAATTACAGCAAGAATGCTACGTTTTTTTTAAAAAAAAAACGATTCAAATAAACATTTAAATGGTAAAGATCAGTCTATTGATCGCAGCTCAATTGTTTTGCAACCAAAATCATATTGTTAATTATTATGCTCCAATCAACGCAAATTCCGGGCTCAGTCTATGCCAATCGACACCACTTTCCCAAAATCATCCACAACCGAACCACCTCTATTTCCTTAGTTGCTTCTC
>CAIGRP010029564.1:0-10280 GCA_903798385.1 Fraxinus cuspidata | reverse complement strand
AATCTTCGTAATTTACTCATTAACAATCTGTTACATGGTTTGCCACTTTAACCTGGTATTGTAGTTTCAAGTTGTCAAAATGACTACCTTAACATAAATAGTGAACCCATGTGGGCTCTCATAAACATGTTACAACTTTACTTTTGCACAAAAGTGGGATGTAGCAATGACCGCTTTCTCGAGATGTCTTATTCTTGTTATGCTATGTTTTATTCCAACATTGTACTAACACTGATGGGGTTATACTACCCTGGCAGACATTTTGATTTCCAACTTTGCATTGCATTGTGGCCACATCTTGGCCTACAAATGTGACCAATAAGCTCAATTAGCTACCGGAGAAGAAATATAGAAGATAAAATATGTATACTATTTTGAGCTCTTAAATGAGATGGTTTAATATGGTATAGAGCAGACAAAGCTCCTGACATCCCATCACTACCTATTTGCAAAAATACCTTGTTTTAGGCTTTCTATGATGCACGGACACGGACACGTGTTCGAAATAATACGTGTCTAATATGCCGACACACGATTTTTCAAAAAAGTACCGATATGACATGTCTTTGACACGTTGATTAAATTCTTAAAATCCTTAATTTATATAGTAATATTTTAGTTTTATACTTGTTTATGTTTTTTCTTCACGTCTTTTAAATATGCGTACTTATTTATTATTGACTAATAACTTAGAATTAAAAATATATAATATTTTTTTTAAAAAAACAATGATTATTGTAGAGTGTCCGAGGAGTGTCGGTATCCAAAAAGTGTTGGACGCGGATACGTTACCCCAGTTGAAATGTCCGTGTTACAGGGTACGCTTTTGATGGAAAATGAATCGAACATGTGCGAGAGAGACATGCTAAAGATAAAGTATAAATTAATAAATTTTGTGCTTCTATAGGAAGCAGCATAACAACAAGGAATGGTGTCATGTTTACCTTTCTTTCATCAAAGACCTTGAGAATCACACTCTAGTGAAGTCCCATAAAGAAGTGTCTTTGGATTAAATGAACATTGTGTGAAAGCATTAAGGTTGGGTTGCCCTTTCATACATTTACATTTGTCTCTGAAGAAAAAGGAAAGCATTAGTTACTTTCTATTGATATCTGGAAAAATTAGAAATACTTGGGTATTATGTTGGGATTCATCTATTGCGGAGAAACAAAATATAGAGAAATGATTTGTTCATTTCCTACATTTTGTTTGGCAGATGGGAATCTTGATTATCATAATTATTACTCATCCTCATGTTTGTTTGACAAGTTTCCTCCTTATATTATCTGGCACTTAAAATGCTGATGTTCACATTTAGCTCATGCATATAATAAAATTTTATGGAATTTTAGTTTTTTCTGTAACAGGCATTCATGAATATGTTTATTCTGTGCAGACCATGGGTCATCACAGAAATTGCTTTAAGGAGTGGAACGCTTAAAGCAATGCTTGGCAGTTTGGTTCCCAACTCTCAGGTTGGTGGATCTTTTTTGCGGATGGACACACAAACACACGCGTTATAAACAAATAGAGAAGCATCTATCCATGTTAAATTAGAAATGCAGACTCTCACGTGACATCATTTGATGATAATTGGGACCTAAACCGTTTATACATAATTGAGGTAAGTATGATATTTGTTCCTGTATGACTGTTGATATGAAACACTTGAGTATTGAGTACATGCTGTTATAACAAGATTATACTGATAGGTACTAAGGGCATAATATGGAATTTGCTTGAATAAATAGAATCTTCTTATTCATTCCAATATTTCATGGGTAAAATTTACCACTCAATCTACCTGTTCTCCTGGTTTGGATTGGGGATTTCTCTAGTCTTGTGATCCAATTCCTCTTTGATATTTGGAGGTGAATGCATTCAGTGTTTTCTCATTAACCAACTGATCTTGATTAAACTTGTTGACGATAAGATGAAATATGGGTTAGTTATTCAACAGATCCAAAAGCTTCAACTGATTGTAAACATTCTTAACTTTCTTTGTCACTTCACAAGGTAGCTGTACTAGAAAGACCATAGTGAACTGACGCTGAACCAACCATCCAAATTTTGGTCGTAAATTTCTGATAGGAAGCAGTCCAAAAAAAAAAAAAACTGAAAAAGATGTATTCCTGTTTACTATAATATAACTTCAAAAGATGAACATGCAATAGTAAATGAAAATTAATGGAAAAAAAGATTCTCCAATCCCCTCTACCTTGCTCAATTCCTTTCATACCCTACTCCCCTACCCTTACATGTTTATTTATATCCTATCCCCAACTAACTCTAACAAAATGACTGTTACCCTTAACAATTTAATGACTCAGCATAATTCTAGAGACCACTACTATGCCGTGCTGTCAAGTTGTTGGCTTCCTTTCATGTGCTTGCTTGGCCCTTTTTTTACGTCTTGTATATGTAAACTTAATTGGAGGTTTCCCCCATGCAGTAACCTTATCCACAAGGTGCTAAGAAGGAAATTGCTGGTTGATTAAGTCGAAAGGCTCCCAAGTTGCTTCCATAGGGGACAGCCCCTTCCATTTTATCAAAACCTCCATAGCTTTAGTTGTACCCCTTTTTGGCTGCCTGAACCCCAAGACGACTTCTGGTTCCACGAGTAGTTCACAGTCCTCACCAAGTTAGAGGGGCAAGGAAGAGGTAATAGGAGCATTTCCCACCACTTTTCTCAGCTGCGAAACATGAAAAATAGGGTGGACACTAGTATCAGTAGGTAGTGACGAGCGATAAGCCATCTTTCCCACCTTTGCCAAGATCTCAAATGATTCGTAGTACCTCGGGCTAATTTTTCATTGTAGCGTACCACTAGTGACCTAAGCCTATACAGCCTCATTTTCACATACACCCAATCTCCTGCCTGATATTCAACATTCCTTCTATGTTTGTCTACTGCTAACTTCATTTGTTGTTGGGCCTTATGGAGATGTATATTTAGTTCATCCAAAACTATCTCGTTCCTCCATCTGCTGTTCCAATGCTGATATGGCCATGGTTCCCCGCTCGAAACGAATTAACGGGGGTGGGTTGCGTCTATATAAGATGCGAAAAGGGGTGAGCTGTGCCGATACATGATAGGAGGTATTATAAGAATATTCAGCCCAAGGTAGAAACTGATACCACTTTTTCGGCTTCCCTGATGCAAAACACCGTAAAAATGTCTCAACCCCTCTATTTACCACCTCAATCTGGCCGTCGATCTGCAGATGATAAGCCGAACTATGCTTTAACGATGTCCTTTGTAATTGGAAAAGCTCACTCCAGAATTGACTCATAAGCACACTATCTAGATTGAAAATTATAGAGCGAGGTATTCTATATAACTTGACCACTTCCTTAGGAAATACTGTAGCAATGGATGGGGCTGAAAATGGGTGCTTCAGGCAAATGAAATGTGCGTACTTGCTTAAACGATCCACGACTACTAGAATTGAGTCGAACCCCTTTGATTTTGGTCAAAATGTCCTCCTATACTTTGTCAGGAATGGGTATGGGTTGGAGCAGTCTCATTGGGGCCAAGGTGGAATATTTATGCTGCTTACATATTATGCAGGCAGCCACATATGCCTCGATATCTCCTCATACCTTTCCAAAAAAGAGTCTATTTCACCCTCGATGTCTTCAGAAAACCCTTACGCCCCCTACCTTGCTGTCATTCCCCTCCTGTAAGGCCATCTAGGCCATCTGTACAAACAGTGTGTTCTTTGGTATCACAAGCCGGCCACTGCACATCAGGTTGTCTCGCAACAGAGTACCCAAGAAAATTTGTTTGCACATTTCGCAGGGACGTTAGCACCAAATTTAGATCTGTATCTTCTTCTACTGCCTTCTTAACCGCAGTCAACTTGAAAGCACTAGGCATGCTTAATACCAGTAATGTTGTGGTTGCATCCACTCTGGAAAGTGCATCCCCTGCCTTATTTTCTAGTCCAGCCTTATATTCGATGTCGAAATCAAATCCCAAAAGCTTAGTCAGCCATTTCTGATATTCTTGATTCACTTCCCTTTGCTCCAACAGAAATTTAAGGCTACGTTGATGAATTCACACTACGAATTTGTGACCTAGCAAATAGTGTTTCCATTTCTGTACCGCTAAACGATGGATATAAGCTCTCTTTCATATATTGATTTGCACCGAGCACGCGGAGGAAGTGTGTGACTGAAGTATGTAATGGGTCGTCGGTTTTGCACGAGGACTACCCCTACTCCATATCCTGAAGCATCAGTCTCTACCACGAATGGCTGTGTGAAGTCTGGCAACCCCAAAACTGGCATTGTCATCATGGCTTCTTTCAATTTTACGAACACCTCCTCCGTCTCTTCAGTCCACTCGAAGCTGTCCTTTTTTAACTGTTGCGTCAAGGGTCAAGCTATGCTCCCATATGACTTAACAAACCAGTGGTAGTAACTAGTGAGTCCCAAAAATCTCCTTAGCTCTTTGATCGACTTTGGTCTCGGCCAATCTCTCATCGTCGCTACCTTGGATTCATTTGCTGCCACCCCATGGCTGAAATGATTTCCTAAATACTCCAATTCCCGCTGACCAAATCGACATTTCTTTTAATTTGCATATAGCGGTTGTCAGCAAGCACTTGCAAGACCATTTTCAAATGACCCCTATGCTTCTTGACTACGCGATTGTAATCAAGAATATCGTCGACGAATACTAAAATGAACTTCCAAAGGCACCCTTTAAAAGCTTCGTTCATAAGCGATTGGAAGGTTGTAGGAGCATTTGTGCTCAGCCCAAAGGGCATGACGAGGAATTCATAATGTCCCTCATGAGTTCTAAAGGCTATCTTCGGCACATCTTCTGGCCTTACCCTAATTTGGTGGTACCCAGACTTCAAATCTATCTTGGAAAATATGGTGGCTCCCCCAAGCTCATCTAATAGCTCATCAATTATCGGTATCGGAAACTTATCGGGAACTGTAACCTTGTTCAAAGCTCGGTAGTCCACGCAAAACCTCCAGCTCCCATCCTTCTTCCTAACAAAACTGGGCTCGAAAACGAACTAATACTCGGTTGAATCATTCCGGCTGCTAACATTTCTCGAACCTGCTTTTCAATCTCACTCTTCTGGAAATGGGGATATCGATAGGGTCGCACACATACTGGGGTTGTCCCAGGCTGTAGAAGAATACCATGGTCGTGTCTTCTTGAAGGAGGAATACAATTAGGCATCTTACGTACATGATTAAATTCTTTCAACACCTTAGAAATTAGTTATGGGGGCTCCGGGCACTTTGGATCAATTTGAACCATGATGTTCCTCAACTCTAGCAGCGCCCCTCTCCTTGTGCCTTAAGCACCTTTATCATTGACTTCATAAACACTGATGCTCTGCTCAAACTGGAATCTCCCTTCAGTATTACCCTCACGCCTCCTAAGGTGCGGTCATAGTTTGCCAATTGACTTGCTTTTCTACCAGCTTGCGCAACCATTATCATTGACTTCATAAACATCGATGCTCTGCTCAAACTGGAATCTCCCTTCAGTATTACCCTCACGCCTGCTAAGGTGAATGCCATGGTCATAGTTTGCCAATTGACTTGCATTTCTACCAGCTTGCGCAACCATTACATTCCCAATATGATGTCTGAACTGCCTATCTCCAACTGCAAAAAATCATCTTCTATCATCACATTCTGGAGTTGTAACTTCACCCCTTTACAGATTCATTCCCCTTTAAACGTCAGCACAATGCCCATAATAACTTCATACCCTGTGTAGTACTGGAGAGTAGAAGTCCCAGTTACTGGACCACCTCTTCTGAGATAAAATTATGTGAAGCCCCACAATTAATCAACACAACCACTTCTCTGTCCCCATCATCGGAGACGAATCCGAGGAGTTATCGGTGACCACACCTTTTTCTTTCCTCTCACGTTCTTGGGTGTCCCATGACCTCATCAGTAATTCAAATTTGCCCATTCCTGACAGGATCGCTGCTTGGTTAGCTGCTACTTGCCGTTCTATTACCTCAATGCGATCTGAGAGAGTCATGGTTGTAGTGGTTGGATCAGGTGCTCTGATACCAATTTGATAGGAAGCCGTCCAAAAAAAATAAATAAATAAATAATTGAAGAAATTGCCGAAATTGCTTATTGAAAATCAAGTGCCTATAACAAGCGTTGTGGAGAAATTTTTGGTAAGAGTTGGAAGAAAGTGCTGGGATAGGAATACTCGTGGCATATGATAATGATCTAATTGGTATTATTGTGGTAGCAGATGCATTAAAGGGAGAAGTTGTTGTAGTAGATAGTCTTATGAAAATTGGTGTGAATCCTATTATGGTTACTGAAGATAATTGGAGAACTCCTCAGGCTATTGCTAAGGAGGTTGGCATTACATACGTTAGGGCATAAGTGAAACCTACATTAAAAGCTGATGCTATTCTGGCATTCCAGAAAGGTGGGGAAATTGTTGGAGAAAGGGAAATTAATGCCATACTGATTCAACCGGGTGATGTATTTAAAGTAATTCTTGATTCAAAGATGCCTGCTGATGAATACGCATTTCAGAATCAAATCGAAGAAGATGAAAATAGACACCTCGTAGATGAAGAGAAAAATTGAGAAAGAACTGAGGCTAGAGGATATGATTCCTAATGAAGATGCCATGAGTCTGAAGAAGTGTACAATGAGACGTGTGCCATCTTGCACTAGCTTAATCCAAGGGTGGTGAAGAGAATGAGGTTGTAGTCTTCATACAAAGAAGACATCCAAACCTTGAACCTTGAGGACAAGGTTAAATTAAGGGTAAGGGATGTCATGGCTTAGGACATTACTTTTATTTTATGTTTTTGGACTTGTATTATTAGTGGGCTAGCCCAAAGCCTTTTAATTTTAGGGTGTTGTTTTGTTGTATATGGGAATGTATTGAAAAATTTAGGATGGACGGTGAATTGGTGAATTGAACTTTTGGTTTGCAGCTCATTTTCTCCCCTCTTCCTCCTCGTCTCCTTGCCGTTTCTTCTCTAGTCTTCTTTCTTCTTCTTCTTCTCCGGTCTTCTTCTGCTTTCTCTGCTGTTTCTTTATTTGTTTCCTCTTCTTATTTTCCCGTTTTCCCCTTCCCCGTTCCGTTTTCTCTTTATTTGGTTATAATGTCAGCTTATTCAAATAAAGGAACTCCATGTTTGATCTCTGTTGTTTATAGTTGCTTCTTGTTGGTTGAGTTTTACATAAATTAAGCTCCAACCATAAAAGTCGGGTTTAACTTTCTCAAAGAATTTCTGATTTTGGAGGTTAACATCTATCTATGAACGTTATCTAAGAATTCTAATTCTATTGTAAGAACTGCCACATACTGTTAAACAAACTGATGGAGATCAATGGGATATTCTTAGAAGACTATTTGATGATTAAGATCCTTGGGGATATTATAAGAATACTATTTAGGGAAGACTTTTCAGTGTATTGGACAATTTTGAGTGAATTGAATGGAAGGACTAATTGCTCTCTCTTTCTTGTCTCTTTGCCTTCTCTCGTTTCTCTCTCTCTCCTTCTCTTACAATTCTAGTTCTTGTTACAAAGTCAGTGCTTCCGTTGTCACTAATTTCTACTCATAGCATCGGCTACATCATCGTTTTTCTCGGTCTATGAACCTATTGCAACTCAAACTCATCAAGGAACTCTTGACAACAACTCTGCTTTGGATGCTCGGACTCTTAGAAATAATTGGAGTACCCGTGTCGGACATATACAACACGACATGGGTATAGGTATGGGATGTGTCAGATCCTCCAAATTTGAACCAAACATTTCGTCGTTTTTGCTTCTTCTTTCTTTCTTTTTTTTTTTTTTTGCTTTCCCTTTTCTTCTTTTCCACTTTTGCTCTATATAAACTTAGCGTCATCGCCAAGAGGGTGAAGAAAGGCGGCGGTGCTAGGTTTTACCATCATTTTCTGCTTCTTTTTTCTTTCCATTTTCTTTTTTTCCTTCTCTCTCTATATATCTGGTTATGATTTTTTTTTTTTTTNAAACTTAGTGTCATCGCCAAGAGGGTGAAGAAAGGCAGCGGTGCTAGGTTTTACCATCATTTTCTGCTTCTTTTTTCTTTTCATTTTCTTTTTTTCCTTCTCTCTCTATATCGATGGTTATGATTTTTTTTTTTTTTTGTATAAAATTAAAACGGGTTTCATATAGTGTTACTTATACTCCACTAAGTCCAAATTACAATTAAGTTCATCATTTTCTATTTTATATAATATTTAGGCCCATAATTGAAAACTAAACTCCAAAATTCTATTTTATTCGTCTTAACCCTTTATTAAATATTAATTTGTTTCGTTGCGAATAATTAATTTTTGTCTATTCAAATTGACATCTTAAATTAGTAAAAAAAATTGAAGTTTGAAAGTCGTTCCTACGTATCCGTGTCTGAAATTTGGACTATTTTTAGCCATGTTCCCGTATTCTACATTTTATAGAATAAAAAATTCGACACTTGGATATGTATCCGTATTCGATACCCGTACCCGAGTCCGAGCATTATAGTTTTGGACTTAGATTCTTCTGAAAATTTGAGACTTATGGTGGCAACACTATTCTTCAGTGGTAAATACCAATGAGGACTTTGTGCTTAGCAAGTAATTTTCCAAGCATATGTCAATGTACAAGTGTAGTAATTTCATTCTCGGGAGTAATGAACTGCAGCTTGAACGCTTCTACTTCCAGAAGTGAAACATCATTGGGTGCTGAAAAGAAAAGAATAATTTCTTATATTATTATTGATATGAAACGATACATATATATAGATTGAGAAGCTAAATTAGGAAAGCTAAATTAGGAAAATATACTAATCATGGATCTTATAATTAAGCCTATAATTTATTAACACTTTGTAACACTCCCCCTCAAGTTAGAGCATAGATATTAATCATGTCCAGCTTGTTACAAATATAATGAACACGAATTCCATTTAAAGCCTATGTGAAAAATATCTCATAGTTCTCCAGTTCTTACATATCCCGTAGATATTAAATTCTGCTACATCTTATCACGAACAAAATGACAATTAATCTCAATATGCTTAGTTCGTTTATGAAACACGGGATTAGAAGCAATATGAAGAGCAACTTGATTATCACACCACAACTTTGCTGGTATTGAAGCCTTAAGACAAACTTCAGTTAAGAGCTGATATATCCACATTATCTCACACACAGACTTTGTCATAGCTCTATATTCTGATTCTGGACTGCATCGGGACACATTTTGCTTCTTACTTTTCCATGAGATGAAATTTCCTCAAACAATAACACAATAGCAAGTAGTGGATCTTCGATCAATCTTGGATCCTGGCCAATCCGCGTCTGAGAAGCATTCGATGTAATGTCCATGATTTCTGTACAGTATCCCACGTCCAGGAGCTCCCTTTAATAACACATTATCTGTTCTAAAGCTTCCAAATGGTAAACTGTTGAGGAAGACATGAATTGACACAAAATATTGACAGAATATATATATCAGGATGAGTTACTATAAGATAGTTCAATTTCCCAACCAATCTTCTATACTTCTCAGGATCTTCAAATGAGTCACCATCTTTCATAAGTTGCAAATTAGAAAGCATTGGAGCACTGTTGGGCTTAGCTCCCAACTTTCCTATCTCAGTTAGTAAGGCAAGCATATATTTTCTTTGAGATAAGAAGATGCCTTTCTTGTTTCTTATCACCTTAATTCCCAAGAAATACTTCAACACTCCTAAATCTTTCGTGTGAAATTGGGTGTGAAGATTTGACTTCAAAGATGAAATTCCCATAGTGTTACTGCCAGTAATAATAATATCATCAACATACACAACAAGAAGAATAATAATGGATTCAAACTTTTGTAGAAGATTGAGTGGTCAGACTTGCTCTTTTGCATTCCAAACTTTTCCAAAGCTTGACTAAATTTTCCAAACCAAGCACGTTGACTCTGTTTCAAACCATATAAGGACTTTCGAAGATGTCACACTTTCCTGAGCAACAAACCCAGGCGGTTGCTCCATATAAACATCATCTTGGAGATCACCATGTAAGAAGGTAGTTTTTTATGTCTAATTGATGTATAGGTCAATCATGAGTAGCTGCCATAGATATGAATAAGTGGACAGACGTTAATTTAGCCACGGGAGAGTGTGTCAGAATAATTCACACCATAAGTCTGAGCATAGCCTTTAGCCACAAGGCGAGCTTTAAGCCTAGCCACTGATCTATCGAATTGACTTTGACTGCAAACACCCACTTACATCCAATAGCCTTTTTCCCTTTAGG
>CAIGRP010029552.1:0-43686 GCA_903798385.1 Fraxinus cuspidata | reverse complement strand
AAAAAAAAAAAAAAAAAAAGCTAAAATAATTTATCCAGCCTACTACTATCTACATAATATGTCTACTCCAATTTCATACTTAATTCCTAGTATGGTCTAATTCGATGTACCAAACACAACCTTAGAGCATTAATTTATGTAGTATGCAATATTTTCTTTACTAAACATTTCTAAACCTAGAATCTTTTATATAAACCATGTTCTAAATCTCTGTTCTTCAATTATTACCAGCTCCCTTCGATTTACACTTTGTGGAATCGGTGGCATTCTCCTTTTATCTGGTCTAGTATTGCTCACCTGGATCGACCAAGATGATGCAAGGCATAACTTTGGGCACTCGGGAGGTATTCTTTCTTGATGTACTAGTAATCATGATTTTGATGAGTATGTTGTAGCTTAATAGTACAATAGCACTAATTTCATAAATCTATAACATGTTTGGTAATTTGGACGATATTAACAAACCAAAAAAAGTTAGATCTAGTTTATTTTAATGTCTACTCCTATCCATTACTGCGTAGTGAATAACACCTTATTGATGTTTTATGAGGTGGAATTGATAATAGTAGACAATATTGGGGAAGAGAAAGAAGCTAACATCTTATTCATTGTATTGCTCGATCCTATCGAGTATTGTGTAACAAACATGCATTAGTGTCCCCGCCATGATCACACATTTGATTGACTCTTTACTCTTAAGCTGTCGGATTTTGGGTAGTAACTTCCTGCATAGGACCATTTATGTCAGCTTTGCATAATGCATTGGCTCTTGAATTTAGTGAGAAACTCTTTCGATTATAAAAATTTCTAAGAATATGTAGGAAAATTGTTGGAATTTCTTTGAATGATGATCAGCTTGTTCTCTGTTTAGGTTTCATTTGCCCATGTGTTCCGCTGCTACCAATCGCCTGCATTCTCATCAATGTCTACTTATTGATTAATCTTGGGTGAGTATGTAGTCAGTTTATCACCTGTTAGATTAATCACACGTTCCTTCTGACATTATTAATATAGCCCCGTATATTAGCCTGATGAAATATCTGTTTCCACACGTTCACATTTTTATGTTTACTGTTCCTAAAGGCAGAGCTAACATGCTCTGAATCGTGCTGTCGATAGATTATTTTGCATGCTCATATGTCATGGTTATAGTGGACATGTAAATCTTCTTGAGTTACTCTTTTTCCAATAACTTCTCATATCAATGATTTCTGCATATTTAGCTTCGTGAATGCTCTTACATATTTCTATCTATCCGAAAATACAGTGTCTCTACTTGGACCCGTGTATCAATATGGTTAGCCATAGGAGCAATAGTTTATCTTTTCTATGGCCGGAAGCACAGCTCATTGCGAGACGCAGTTTATGTTCCTGTAGCCCATGTTGACGAAATCTACCGAAGCTCAAGAAATTCTCTGTCGTAATTATGACCATTCGGGTAGAAAACTATCCAAGTTCAGAATCATGACAAAGTCAAACTGTAGTAATTAGTTTTCTTATTGGATGAACGAACTGATGAATACGACTTTCGAGCCTGATCTTGGGCTGCAGGTTTGTGTGGATAAAGATACCATTTGTGTGTTTCATGTCTCAGAAACACTCGTATTTCTATTGTAATATGTGATCTTTTACAATCTCAAAAGCGGACGAAGAAAGTGAAAATGAAAACTTGTAAATATTTATTTTTTTCGTTTCTGGTCGGCCTGTGACAATATAGTACTTTTGTAACAACATTGTAAATTATGTGCGATCTCAAAAGTTGATTGAACTTTTAGGACCTTATATTCTGAACTTCAGCCATTGTGTTTTACTTTTTCTTTTGTAATACTTGTTTTTACCAAAAGAATCCATTTGATATGTTGTTAAATTTGAGTTGAGATCCGCTCGTCAAAATTGACTGTATGTCTATCCAATGATTCATTGACATATTATTTTTAATTGACATGTCTAACCTTTCTTCCACGGCTACTTGTATTTAAAAATAGGTGTAAAATGATGTGTCATTGAATTATTGGGTGGACCGCATGTTGAAAGCTAATTTTGGATAGCAAATATCAACTCATTAAATTTGACTTTTTTTCTCTTAATTATGAATGAATGAGGTTTCATTTTTGTTTTGTTATATTGTTTATAATCAAACTAGGGTGAATTATACTGTAGGTCCTCAACCGTTCTAGCTTGTTGCAATTTTTTGTCCCTATAATGGCATGTGGCATCCTTAACTATCGTTAATTGACGTAGTTGGTTCCTTTCGTCGACTTTTGTTTAAAGTTTCCATTAATGTTATGTAACTTAAATAAACTAGAGAAGGAAAAAAAGAGTCACTACCCCGCTTCACCTGCAACCTCTACCACGCCATCCATCCCACCACCTTATAGTTTTCGCTTTCATAGGAGGCACAAAAATCCGGGAGAAAACCCCTTAGGGTTTGTTCTCTTTACCATTTTCAAGCTGTTTTATGTTTTCGATTTTCCAAAACAGTGAAAACGCATATGCTTTCCCGTTTTTCGAAAACGCGTTTTTGAAAATAAGTTAAAAATTTACAAAGAAAATCCAAAACGATTTGTCGTTTTGGGTATTTTCAGTTATAATCAAATCAGAATTTTCAAAACGCGTTTTGAGTGTTTTCAAAATAATTTTTCAAAATGACAAAAAGAACACATTTTCAACAATCTCAAAATGGACACTCAAAACACAAAATTCAAAACACAAAGAGAACAGTTCATTTTGGGTTGTCTTTTTGAGTGTCCATTTTGAGATTGTTGAAAATGTGTTCTTTTTGGTATTTTGAAAAATTGTTTTGAAAACACCTAAAACGCGTTTTGAAAATTATGATTTGATTATAATTGAAAACACCCAAAACGACAAATTGTCGTTTTGGGTTTTCTTTGTAAATTTTTAATTTGTTTTCAAAAACTCATTTTCGCTGTTTTGGAAAATCGAAAACATAAAACAACTTGAAAATTGTAATGAGAACATGCCCTTAATTTTTTGGAAACAACAAATTGTTTTTCTTTCTCATTTTTAATATACGGGGGGTGCTACCTGAGTGAGTAGATGAAAGGTTGGCGATAACACGTGCTATAAAATATAACTAGGACAAATTTGTGACAAATTTGAAAGATTAGGGACCTATTGAAAAAGTTTTGAAAGTTGTTTTTCTAATTTTAACCCAAAAGTAATGTGATGGAAGGTTCGATTCCATTATTTCATTTAAGTTATTCCATTGATGTTTAATAAATAGCATTATCCTAATCGAAACTTGCTTATTATTTTTATTACATAATCCAACCATTTATACCGTGTACTCTAAAAAAGGTTCAACCCCAAACTTGAGGCCCATTGTCTCGCCCTTAAAACATTGTGAATGAGGTAAATTGCAGGATGTGTCTTAGCAGGTCGAGATACAAGAATTGACATATTGATGTGCACAAAAAATCTAATTTTATATTTTGTAATAGGCATGAATTAAAAATCACACTTTACCAACTCAACAGAAACTACATGACTTCTTTGCACCTGAGTTAAACCTACCAAAAGTCCTTCACTTGCTAATCTTGCAACCGATCCCAATAGCAGTAACGCACCGCCCTTCTCTGCCGTAATGGGCGGCGCTTCCAGGTTCGTGACACTACTCGCCCTACCCTTTCCCTCTCTCTTCCATCCTCTCCGTCCCTCCTTCTTCCTCCTCAGCCGCCGCCTAACCACCCTTCAACTCCGCCCCCTCAGTCTCTCCTCCACCAAATCCAAGTCCCAAACACCACAAATTCTTCCCTTCAACTGCACTCAACAACAGCACTTTCACTCCCAACCAGCTAATAATACCACATACTCACACAACTCTTCTCAACACCACAGCCACCCATGGCCAGAGTGGACCCATTTTATCAATACTATCTCTCTCTCCTCCACCCCAAATGGACAGGGCGTTACTGTACCTATGAACCATGAAATCCTTCTTGAAGATGCTTTTGTTGTGTACGAGGAATTGTCGGAGGATTTTGTCCGTAACGCCGCCTCCTGCTTGGCTTTCGCTCGGGACCGCCCCAATCTTCTTGGGTTTGATTTCTTGTCTTTTATTTCTAAAAAAATAGATAAATCAGAATTTGAAATCTTAAACAAGTTACAAGAATTTGAAATTTTCCTCTGTACCTGAGCTGCAATTTTGTAGCATAAAATACCTTTTTTTTAAGTATATTTCTGTGTTTAATTTTTTGGGAAAATGGTACAAGAAGAAGATACTGTAACTGGATAAATAGTGTTATAGAATTTTTATCTAATTCAACAGGCTTCGAACTTTGTTCCTCATAATTTTTTGCTTTATATTGTGTTGTATCTTACATGAGAACTGAATGTTATTAGAATTAGTAATTGCCCGAGTAAGTCATGAATGATGAATCAAAGTTGTGATATTTCAGTGCTGTAGTACTATATGCTTTGAAGGTTGTGGCTGACTATCAAGCCAACATACTTTTTTTTATGATCCACAAATTTCATTTTATGTAAATTGTATCGAAGATTGATAATGGCACCTCTTAATAATTCTTTTTTTTGTTTGATAGCAATTATCAGAGCGTAGAGTACTATATGGTGCTGTCACCTGTACCGTGTGCTCGAGATTGTACCTTTCTTTACCAGAATGATGAACATTTCTTTTGAGTTTGACCCTTAAATTCGGATGATTTATTGATTAAATGCAGATTGCTTTCGAGAAGAGAAATTGAAGTGACTGTATCAAATGGGACACCATTTCTGTTCAAGAGTGCGCTTGACACTGCAAGGAGAATGAGGGAGTTTTTGGGAGCCGATGGAGGCATGGTAAGTCAAAGTGATACTGTTCTCTTTTAAAACTTAGATTTTTGCATTTGATTGATATGCTTTCTCCAAGTTACACAACATGTAGCGTTAGACTGTCAAATTTTGTACAGAGGAAAAGGTCGTCTTTTTGCGGCACGTTGAGCAGTTGAGCTAAACAATGACTGGATTTCTCAGAGCATTTTTTGCTAAATAAACAATTTAGAGTTACTTATTTGAAATTTAGGTAATAAATACTTTTTAACTTTTTTTACTTAAAAAGTAATTAAGTAACATATCAAAACATGCTTAGAACAAAAGTTTTACCCTTTTTCTTTTTTGAAGCTTAGTCTAACATGGTTTTTTGTATTTTTGGTGTGAAACCCCAGCCCCTGCCAATTAGCTACCAGGCCATTGCTTGGCATTCCTTGCAGTAATAGTGGGGTTATAAATTATCTTTTGTGCCTTTTGGTTACTATGATGGATAACTGTAGGTAAACCTTAATTTGACAGGAAAATCCCTGTATGCAGAAAGGAAGAAGAAACAGAGGTGTCTTGCTAATAATTTTTTTAATACAAATGCTCTGATGGTTCTTTTTTATGTAATATTACGTGCTTAATAGAGGAATTGAGGCTCTATGTTGTGATTATCTTTGACTATTCATGAATCTGATTTAGGGTCTAGCTGTGGATGCAACTTCCAAAACCTTATAGAGATTGATAATGTTTATTGTTATGAAATACTTTGGTACTTTGCTAAATCCATGGTTGATAAATAATTTTGCAGAATACGATTGAAAATTAATTTACAGCAACAATCTAGTCAAACATAAAGAAATGCAGTAACTAGCTCAAACTTGATGAGTTATGGGGCTGGAGACAAGAACAAAGAGAAAACACAAATCACGTTCTTTTAAAAAAAAATTTGCAACATATAATGTATTTTTTTTTTCTAGGTTGAAATTAGTGCTAATATTTACTCAATTTGTCCTCTTTCGGTATCAATTGCAACTGTTTTTTCCTGATCTCTAGGTCTTGGATTCTGATAAAGCAAGAATGGTTGATCTTATGAAGTATATCCTTAGTTATGCAAGCAATCCATCTCTTTCATCCGAAAGAAATGGCCTCTACAGTAAGGAACTTGTGGAATTGTCTGTTCGGAATCTGTTGCATGAGCTGGGTAAGTTGAGCAGGGGACCTCCAAATATGAACATGCCTGCTTCTGAAGAGCAGTTCTCAGGTCGCTTCGGACAAACTTCAAGTCCCCTTAAACAAAATATTGAAATGAAGAGAGGCGACTGGATATGTCCAAAGTAGGTATATTTCATGTTGCATTCACCAATTCCTTGGGTTTCTTTTCATCTGTGCTGCATTGCTCGTGCCATTTTGCAGGCACTAAATAGATATGACTGTTTAAAGATGGGGAAGAATTTTTGTGCAATTCTCTTATGTTAATCGATTGTTATTTTAATAGAAAACGATTTAAAAAGGAATTGAAAGAAAATGTTTTCTATTCAAAGCTGTCAACCAACTCCCATGCAACCAAAAGAAAAATGGGGAACAAGAAGATGAAGACGTGGGCCTGGGGATGGATGGTTTAAAAGGAAAAGCAATGAACTTTTCCAGAATTTTGTGATGCCTGCCTTCGGTTAGAGAGAAGAAAAAAAAAATCTTCAGTTCGCCTCTGTTACGAATATTGAATTCAAAACTACAAATTTCTCAAACGTAGTCGAAAGTATTTCTCAAATGTAGTTGAAAGTATTTGATGTGCACATTCTTGTATTCATGCCGTAGTCCACTTTGTGTCAATTCCCCGTGCACAGTAGCATGCTTATTTAATATTGGATTTTCAAGGTAAGAGAACTTTTCCTCATTTATTCAACTATGATCTATACTATGCAGGTGCAATTTTATGAACTTCGCAAGAAATGTTAAATGTCTTGAATGTGAAGGACCTAGGCCAACAAGACAGCTGACTGGTGGGGAATGGGAGTGCCCTCAGTAAGCATTATCTTGTATTTTCTTTATGCTCAAGTGATTATGCTAATGAAAAAGAAGTATCGTATTACTATTTTCTGGGGTACGACAGATTTTTACTTTCATCTTTATTGCAGATGTGATTTCTTCAACTATGGGAGGAATTTAATTTGCTTAAGATGCGACTGCAGACAACCTGGTGTGGCATTGTCCAACACTGGTGACACCAGAATGGGATCCGGGCGGCATTGGGATTTCACATCCAAACCCAACACAGATAGCCTGTTGGCTGAGAATGAAGAGAGAGCAAAACGGTGGTTTAGTAAAAATTCTCAGATAAGTAATGTCTCTGATGGAGAAAATTTGTCTGTTGTTAGCACTAGGAATGCACCCTTGGAGAGGAGGCTGGCTAGCTCTCAAAATCAGACTATGGATAAGGGGAATCCTGAAGGTGCAAACAAGGCCCTTGATACATCAGTCAACCGTAGTTTGGACCAGATTCTTGGTCGCTCGTCTAGAGTTTCTGGAAGAGAAGATAAAGGCATCATTTCTCAACAATGTGAGACAACAGATATCTCTCCTCCGACTCTTCATTCGGGGTCTTCAAGTTATCGAAATTCCCAGGAAAGAAGTTCCAAGTACATTCCATTTGTTCCGTTACCTCCAGACATGTTTTCAAAGAAGGATCAAAATTCGAAGATAGAGGATGGGGAAAAAGTTGGGATGGAAAGCTATTTATCAGACTCATCAGTGGTCAGTAATCAAAGTAGTTCAACTGTCGGCAGCGAGTCCCAGCACTTGGGGGAGAGTTTTCAGTTCTCGAAAAATTCAGCTAGTGAGATTCCTAGCCAGGGGAAAGAGAAAGAACAAGCTGAAAAGTCAGAAATATGGTTTAAGAAGATAGCCGAGTTACATGATTCCAAAGATCTACCGAGTGCAATTTCGGACAAGGATTTCCCTGAGATTATGCCAATGCGCAAGGGAGAAAACCGATTTGTTGTTAGCAAGAAGAAAAATCGTTCTTTGACTTCACCGGCATACAAAAGACAGGTAGCAGTGGATCAGGCAAATAATTCTAATTTTGTCCCTTTTGTTCCATTCCCTCCTGACTACTTTGCTAGGAAGAACACACAGCAGCCGGATGGCGCCGATTCATTCACAAATTCTGGCAGTGAATCTTCTTCCTGTTCAACAGCCGAGAGCTTTTCTGAGAAGTTGGATGGGCCAAGATATAGTGTGTCAGACACAAATACTACGTTGAGAAAAGTCAACCACCTGGCCAGTTTTGGTAATTCCGAACTTTCCCGTGATTATGTAGCTTCTCCCAGTGAAAACCCTAAACCGAACTCCTCAGATCCCCGGACTACCGTAAGTGATAATCAGACGGATAAATATTCTGGGAAAGGGGATGCCCCTCAGTTTTTCCAGCCAGGGGCAGCAGCAGGTTCTCTCAAACCATCTGAAAATCATCAAGTTCGAAGTGGTTGGACATGTAAGAGCTTGGAGGGATCAGCCGTCAAGGAACCTGACCCTTTGGACATGTCGGAAGAGGCCAAAGCGGAGAGATGGTTCAGACGTGTGGCTCAGATAAAGGATATTTCTGAGCTGAGCCAGATCCCTGATGAAGACTTCCCATCAATAATGCCAATGAGGAAAGGAGTAAACAGATTCGTCGTGAGCAAGAGGAAGACACCACTCGAGAGGAGGCTAACATCTCAGCAGTATCGTAGAAATCTTCCGATTGTGAGATCTGATCCTCATACAAACAAGGAAAACAAAAATAATTGACGAAAATGAGTTATATTTTCCAATCTTCCCCTTCGAATTTGAGGAAATATATGTTCGAAAATTTCACTCGTCTAAGAAAATTAAGCATTTTCTCTGTGGATGTAAACTCAAAATTCAATGTATACACACTTCCGAACTAGTTTTACTGCTGCAGTGGAGATAGGTTGCATCTTTTATAACATCAATCATATTCGTTTTCGTACGTAGAATTCATCGTTGGAAGTTATTTAACATAGTTGATAAGAATTTTAATATAAGTTAATAAGAACTATATGTAGGATGGATATGGTGTATGGAGTGACAAACAAACGTCCATAGAATCTTTATCAAATTTCTGTAGGAATTTCTGCAGAGTAACGGCAATGAAACTTCAAATGAATGACGTCAAATGAATGTAAAGTCGAGGTAAGTGTTGAACACGTCGAAATTTCCCCACAACGGTGTCTACGATTTATGACAGTCAACTCTCAAGATACAACTTCTTGTTGTTGTGTGAGTAGCACTTTTAACACACAATAACAACGAACCAGAATTTGGTTTATGTACTCATTAATACAAAAATGAATAAAACCAAAATTTTTATGCAATATGTATGCAAAATTTGGTTGAGAGAGAGGAGAATGTATGCTATGATCGCATATCATTGGTGTGAAGAAAAAGACGTTCCAATTGTCCTATTTATAAAGTATGAGAGGTTGTGGACGAAGTGTTACGAGTCAAACCTCGCAACTTTACGAACAGAAGCAACTCTTGTCGTTGTTAGCCCATTGCTGACTTCTCGCTCGAGCGACAGTGACACTTTTTTATCAGAGCTTCTCTCGCTAGCCTCTCGCTCGAGCGATAGGCGAGCAACAACCGTGTATCCTTTTTTCTATTCAATTTTGGACCACAATTTTTCATTCATCCGGAATTGATTTTGAGATTCCAAATATACTACGAGGATCTACTCGACGAGTAGAATAAATTGGTCTATTTACATTTGTAATTTGACCATCGGATCAAGTCCGAATATTTGTTCAAAGTTGACACCAAGTCACTTGTTCAAAATTATACAACCAAAATTTTGATTTTTTAAAACCAATTCCAACACTACATTTTTCTTGTTCTTGTCTATGAATTTCAGCTTTTTCATGGGCGGGTTAATCATCGCGACCATGATTCACCAAACTATCAATTCCCATCCATCTTCTAGGCCTTGACCTCTAATGAAAAAAGAAACTTATTTTGTCGTGGTCAAATCTATTTTCTAGTCATCGTGTCATTGAGATATCTAGCAAGCTTCACCATCATATTCGACTTCACTCTTTGAATGAGATTTTACAAAATCACTTTTCTAACCCACTCAAATTATATCGTCATAGGTCTTGGGTAGAAAGGTGTAGTCTCTATCTTGAATTTGTAAGCCTTAACTGTCGTTCTTAAAGTCTTTGTGCTAGAACTGTTCAATGCAAATGGCAGACTAGCTTGCTTGCATAAACACCCCGTTCCCTGCAATAGAGGCCACACGTACATCCCTTCTTCATCCATTTACATCCCCCTAAACCCACCTCCTTCGTTCTCGAACGATGCCTTACCCCCCTTTGCCCTACTATAATAGTTGGCTCGTCGATGGATCTTTAATCTTTGCATTAGTTGGGGCTGCGTCCATTCTTTGGGTTTTTACGAAAATGGCAGTTTCTTCGCCTTATTTTCACTTTAGACTACCGTCAATTTGCCGTCACGTGAATGTTAATGAAATATTCACACTTCTAAGTTTCTTTCAAAGGAAAATGTAAAAGATGATTCCTTTATAGAAGAACTTTATCGTTGTTTGGTGTCTTAGTACTTGAGTTGGACAAAAGAAATTTTTTTGTCCAATTCTTAAAGGTGACATCGTTCTTGGACGATTTAAGTTGCTTTATATCATTAATCAACGAGTATTTATTTAAACAACTTATTTCCTTAATATTAAACAATTTTTTTAGCTTCTATCAATCTATGATTGGAATAAACCATGATGATATGGGTATTCATTCGTAATTCATTTGCTTATTATTAAGTACTTATTGGTAGAGTGTATAATTTTAAAGGAAATAAGACATATATTTGGTAAATGGTGATATATGAATTTTTTTTGCCCTCATAGTTGAACTCCTTACCACCTTTTCTTGGAAATAATTGTTTGTCTGCATATTTATCTTTGAATAATAAATTTCTAAGCAGGATCTTGTTGTCTCGATATGGTCTTTTGCATGCTTGCAAAAAAGGCGTTGAGGGTTATCCTCCTTGTTGCTAGAGGAAGGCTAAGGGAAATTTTTTTAAGGAGTATGTGCTAAATATGTGTAAAAGAATAACTCAAAATGGATGGGAGATACATAGGCTGTGGGGAGTAAAAACTTTTTTTCAAAATAGATTATAATTTAGAGCTGCCCTTTCTTAAATTACATGATCTAATTTGACGAGAATTTTTGGTGATTAACTATAATCGTGATTGCGAAAAGGTACATGAGATCCTCAGTAAAATAAATTTAAGTCCAAGACATGCATCATAATATTTTTCGATGTGATAATAGAGGTCACGTCCGACTAACTTTCATTGGACACTCTCCCATTAATTTAAGTGTGAATTATACTTAAAAGCGTTTAAAACGGTAGCTTTAGGGCAAACATTTTTTCTATGAGACTTTCATTGTGAACGACTTAATTAAGGAAGGCTATTATATATGTTGATTTTGTGGGAGCGAGAATACTCTGTGTTCAAGTTCTACCAACTTGTCCAATTGTTCTCTCACTTTAACTAATATTATTTTATTTAAAGTGAATTACATATTGTATCGATTTTTAAAAAAAGTCTATTTAAAAAAAAAATATTAAATGGTCTTGTAACTTTTTGTCTATGAAAAGAAATCTTAAAAATAGCCCTCAAAACAGCCTTATACACACTCTTAGAAGTTGCATTTAGCACGGTATCCTCTATCTTCAATGTCTTAAAAAGTCCTGTTTTATTGATGTTGCATGCTACAAACCTACCCAAGGAATTCTAATAATATTAACATATTTTTAAATAATTAATAAATACTATCAACTTTCATTCCATGTCATCTAAAAATTTAAGAGTGATGTTACATATAACAGAATTTTTACAGACGGACACTTAGCCAATTTTTTTTTTTTGGCAAAAAAAAAAAAAAAAGGCACCGTACAAATGCTACTAGCGTATCCTGTGCATATTTCCTTATAGACGGAAAAATCCAAAATTTAAATTGTAAAAGATGAAAAGTTCAATATAACTTCTAGGAATAAATAAATATGGTTGGGAGTTAGACGGGTTGGTATAATAAGGTCAAACTCGATGAATTGTTCTCTCGTTCTAACTACACTATTTTAATCAGAGCGAAAATGATAATTTATCTATTTCAAATAAAAAAAAGTTGTTTAATTAGGTTTTTAGTTGAAATGGTCCTTTTTATCTACAAATATTTTACTTGTTTATTTAGTTTTTCAAATATTTAATTACTTGTGTTGCCTGCTGCACACATTCAATGAATTCTCATAATATTAAGAATTTGTTTTCATTATTCATCTAATTTAATTTTTACCCGGAGGTTGATTTTCGAAGTTCCAATTGACCGAAGTTTATGAAGACCGTTAAAAACAGGTTATTTAATCCATTTTATATACATCTCAAAAGAAAAATATATTTCATATTGTAACGCATTCTTGTAAACTACCAATTTTTTAATTTGGTGTTACTATATATGACTGAGAAAACCCTTTAAATAATTCGTCTATTATTAGTTATAAAATATCAGCCTAAAACTAGTTTAGGCACCATTTTAATATGATTTTGGGAGAACATGTATTTTGGAATAGTGATTTTTTTGGAGAATGTGTGGTTAAAAGATAAGAAAATTTTTTACATTTACGTGTAATATTATTTTATAAAAAAATATGGGGTCAAAAATGAATTTAAAAAAAAATACTTTTTGAAAATAATTTAGCCCAAATGGGGGATAAATATAAAAGCAAATAGTACTCACAACCCTTATTCCATACATATATAGGGATGACAAAAAGGCTCGTTGGCTCGGGCCGAGACCCATTTTGGGGCAAAGACTCGAGCCCGAGCCGGTATGAACGAGACGAGCCCGTTTAAAAAAAAAAATTTGAAAACAGCAATTGTACCTTGTAGGAAGAAAAAAAAATAATAAAAAAATTCGAACAATCCTGCATGTTGCAGGCAGCGACACGAAAGAAAAAAAAATCGAGTCTGCTCGGCCCGTTAAGGTTCGAGCCGAAAGCTTTTGTTCGGCTCGACTCGAACAAAAAAAAAAAAAAAAACTCAAACCTTTTTTATTCGAGCTCTTCGAGTTTCGACTCGTGGCAGGCCCATCTCGACTTGTTGACATGATTACATGTATAAAGACGATCCTTAACATTTGAAAAATTAAAATAATCTTTCCTATTTCTATTTTTGAGCATATCATATTCATCCATCAATACTTTTTAGTCCTGTATAAGCTAAAACGGATTGTGATACCTACAATTAATTGGATAATTTTTTCAAAGCAAATTGTTTGACATAAATTAACACATTTCATTGCATAGTTTAAATATTAAGTGATAATAAATTTTGAGGGTCTATAATGTTTTAAAATATTAATGTTAATATATATTAATTTATATAAAAAGCTTTAAATTATTCATTATAAAATTCTCAACAAATTTTAAGTTGAAGTCTTAGGTATTATATGTATGCAAACATCTAAATTGTACTTACAAACTGTTTATGTATTAGATTAACTATAGGGAAAAAAAATAAATTACAGATAATTGTAAAAAGTTTCATCTTTTGTCCGCAAAAGTATTTTAAGACTTTGTTTGATTTCTATTATTTTTAAAATATATTTTTTCTTTTTTAACCACACATTTTAATTTAAAATTTTTTCTTATTTTTTTAACTACACATTATTTATCAATTTATTATTTTAAAATGTATTTTTCAATAAAAATGGGGTTCAAACAGGCTTGAACTATGTCAACTTCATTATAGATTACCGGTGACTTAAAAAAAAATAAAAAAAATCAGATGAATATTCTGTATTTTGTCATAAATTTTATGGAGTCTGAATTGTTGATTTAATTGCAAAATCAATAATTCTTAATTCCATAACATAGAAAACCAGGGGCAGCAGCATGTAACCTGGGGTGGGTGGAGTGGTGGCGTAGGTGAGAAAATTGATGTCCCACTACTAACACCAGTCTCTTTACCTACTTCAGTTGCCCGCACTAAGATTTACAATTTTGTTCCCATTTTCTTTCCTCTGCAAAAGGAGTTTGTTGGGAGCGTCCACGGACTTGTTTGTCCACTCCTCTTGGAATTCTCCTCTTTAGTCAGGTTTGGTATCCGTAAGAAAAAAATAAACAATTATTTTGCATTTGAAAATTTTATCATCAAGCAATTTGAACAACGAAATTAATACCAGCCCACTTCTTCATTTTATCAAGATTCAGTACTTCTCTATTGAGCATTCTTAGAATTCTTGCTAAATTGAGCTTTATTGCTCAAAAATCAGATCTTGTCTTGCATTATGGACTTCTTGCAAACATCTGAAGGCCGATTATTTGTGGGTGTTGCTGTTGGCCTTGTTGCTGTTGGTGCTTCGGCATATTTTGTTTTTTCCTCCAAGAAACCCAAAGGTTGGTCAATAATTATGATCTATTCTATTAACACAAAAATATGAAATGCCCATTGGATATATTATGTTTCTGTACGTTTGTGGATGTATTTTTTGGGAATATAGTTGCAGTAGTGGATGTTATTTGTCCTTTATGTGTCTTTTGACTTGTATGGAGTTTATGGGAAGTCTTTTTATGCGGGTAGATTACATTTTTAAAGTATAAAAATCAATCTTTTACACATGAATGGTAAGGCTGACTTGATATTTCTAAACGCTGAACATTATTAAAGAAGATCAAGAATGGTAATCAATCCTTTTTTTTTTTTTTACCGATCAAAAAAAAAAAAAATTATGGGCACTCTTTTTATGTGGATAGATTACCATTCTGGCGTAAAAAATCAATCTTTCTTGGCAAAGTTTGGTGAGTGGGCTGGATAGTGCTGAAACAGGAAGAACAAGAACCTATAATCTTGTCCTTTGTATAGTTGAATTATGTGGAGTTTGCACATCAAGCATGCCATTAAAGTTTATATCGGCATATACAGAATTGATGTTCATATATACATTGCTTACTGTATGGTTTGTGTGTTCTACATGTTGATTTTTATTTGCTTATATGCATTTTATATGGAGTTTCCTGTTCGGGTCGTTATTTTGTTGCATAAAAAATTCGTTTTTATAGTTCAATTGTTATATGAAGATTCTAGACCTTTGTTTCATGGAACGTGTATGCTTGACAGTGTGCCTGGATCCCGAGAATTTTAAAGAGTTTAAGCTTGTGAAGAAAACCCAGCTCAGCCATAATGTGGCAAACTTCAGATTTGAACTTCCTACACCCACATCTCTGTTGGGACTTCCTATTGGACAGCACATTAGTTGCAGGTTCACTAAATGACTTGGCCTTTTGCTCATTATACTTTCCGTTTTCAATCCATATAAGTACATAATTTATTCTAATACTTATGAGTGAAAAGGAAATTTAAAGAATACTGTTTAATTTTTTACGAATAATTATATAGGGGTAAAGATAGTCAAGGTGAAGAGGTCATTAAACCATACACTCCAACTACCTTGGACTCTGATGTTGGATACTTTGAGTTAGTTATAAAGGTAAGCAAAGTTTCTTTTTGCCCCACCTTTAGAGCTAGTGAAGTATTTCAACTCCTTTTGTATCATTTGGTTGATTGTCTGATACGGATTTTGCATATTTTTAGATGTATCCACAAGGAAGAATGTCCCATCATTTCCGAGAAATGCGCGTAGGTGACCATCTGGCTGTAAAAGGACCAAAGGTATATTCTCTCCGTGCTTTAAGTGTCTTAAAATGCTTATTTCTTCACTCCGTCAATAGGATCTATTTTTCCGCACTGGTACCCAAACCCTAAAAAGAAAAAGAATGTTATTTAGGTTCATGCAAAAGCTATGTCAATGTCAACAATATGAAAAGAAATACAGGATAAAATCAAGGATGAATTCTTTCCTATCACTTCTTTTCCCCTATTTTGGTTTCATGCTTATGCACGATGGTTATTTAGATTGTAGTTACATGACCTGAAGTGAAGGTTTGTATTGAAAATAGCTAAATCATATGTAATCTTGAACGCCAACTACTTATATCTTTAAAATTAAATTTATGATCCTCTAAACTGGATGTACTGCTACATTTCTCTCTAAGATGAGAATATTTTGAGAGAACACAGAGTGTAGTAATCTGCACGCTAAACTGCAATATTTATTGAAGACGTTTGCACATTTTCTTTGTACATGATAGTTTCAGTAATCCATTGTGAGGTGTATTTGTATTAACATCAAACTACTCTTACTGAAACTAATCTAGATGCATTAGCCTCTGTAATGTCGTAAGTTCAAAAAAAATAAAAAATAAAATCTATCAGGAGATGTTAAGCTTTCTAGCTCAATCTATAACCATGACAATTTCAGTAATTGATTCTGAGGTGCAGTGACATCATGCTTAAATTACTCAAGAGAAAACAGATCTCTACATATTAGCCTTTGTGATCTAGAGATGTTAAACTTATCAAATTCAATCTTCCACTATTCTTGCTTCCGATCTGTTTGTAATTTAGTGAGTGATCATTTATTCGCTCCCAAATTGATAGCTTCGTGCATTCTGCTCATTGAGCTGGAGCATGTTTGGCTAGTTTTGAAAATAAGTAAAACTTACTTTTAAGTAACTTCTTGTTTACAAACACGTGTTAATTTTTTTCTTACCTTTCAAAACAAGTAACTTACTTCAGTATATACTTAGTTAATCATGCTATTTTTTTTATTTTTTATCTTTTACGTAAATTGCATTACCTTGGATAATTTTTTTGTGCCTGACTGATACAATATTTCTACTGCTTGAAAGCTGCTCTTATACGGTAACTTTTTTTTTACTAGGGTCGCTTTAAGTATCAACCTGGCCAAGCGAGAGCATTTGGAATGCTTGCTGGAGGCTCTGGCATTACACCAATGTTCCAGGTCTACATTAAAGAATATCTTTAATACTTCTTTTTCATCAATTTTTTGATAATTCTTCTTTATTCTGAGGAAAGAAGCGAAGAATTGAGTCAATCAAAAGGCTTTTTTACGTCAACATATCTCATTGTGTCCTTTTCGTTTCATATTAGGTTGCTAGAGCTATTCTTGAAAACCCAATTGACAAAACAAAGGTGCATCTGATATACGCTAATGTTACATTTGAAGACATTCTTCTAAAGGTAATTTCTAATCTCACTTCGTCTACGTATTCCTTTGAAGGCTGTACTTCTGCAAATTTCACCGTTAATGGAAACTAGTAGGTAAACTAACCCAGAATTAGTCTGTTACTTGAGAGGGATATAAAGGAATATGCCAAAAATATTCTGGGATTCAATAGGATTCCCTAAGTATCTACTCAAAACTAGCAGAAGACTGTAATTTCAGTGGGGACTGGGCATTCAGATTTCCTTACTGAAACTTATACAGTTGGACATCGAAGAATACTACTTGAAATTTGATGGATTTCAAAGGTAATGTTTTTCCTCTGCAAAGAAAAAAAAAAAAAAAACTGTTGTTCTATTGCTGGTTAATTTTTTAACAGAATCTGGAAAGAATAATGCCTGGTTGCTTAACTAACTTAATATTAGATTTAGTGATCAATTTATCATATACAATGGTTGTAAGAACGACAATGCTTGAAGATTGTTAAACTTTTCAGTGATTATGATTTGTTGTATTTACGTTTGATTGCAGGAAGAATTGGATAGCCTTGCTACTAATTACCCTGGTCAATTTAAGATTTACTATGTATTGAATCAGGTTAGTTCTTTTTCATCTTTGTTTAACTTATCGTGGTGTATATTTCATATATATTTATTTGGTCTAAATTTAAGCATTCAGGGTAAATGGGTAGTTGTTTCAGCCATACTTGTCAATGTTTCATTCACTTGAATTATGTTATTCTTCTTTTTCTTTTAAATGAGGAAATCTGAAACAAATACTCAGTGGCTACGATAAGTTCTGCTTTTCTTTCAAAAGAGTTCATATGACCTAACCCCGAATTTATTGGGAATAAGGCTTAATTTGTTCTTGTTGTAGAAAGGAAAGTTAAAGCCAAATAACTCAGGTCCTAACTGTCTTTATAGAGGATGAATTTTAGTAGCAACGGGGAAAACTGTGAAAGGTTGATAGAGAAAAAATCTCGAAAAAATGAATGATAATATGTAAAATACGTAGGAGCTAATTGACTATGCATTTTCAGTTCTTGTCTAGTTATTGGACGGAATAGCTGGGGTTGTGCATTGGATGATATACAGCTGAATTATGAGATAGCCTATAGATTTATTAGAGTAAGAGCACCTCCAAGAGATTGTGTATTTTTGAAGAGCATCTTCAAATTTAGAGAGTAAATTTTTTTATACTCTCTATTTTGGCTCTTCATTTTGCTTTTTTCAAGAAACATTTATGGATTTCTCCTCATCTTTTACTTCGATCGCCAATCAATTCAAATAATATTTTTAAACATTGACTCTATACAATAAAGAGCATTTTATATTTAGATGGTCTTTTGAAGATGCTCTAATGTTATTCATTAGCACTGTTTACCCATAAACAGTGATGTGGAATTAATTGATTTGACATTTTAAATTCTACATTTAAGATAACAAATCAATTCAAGCCTTCTAAAAGGGGCATATCATTGCTTATGGGTAAGCAATGCAGATAGAAAGCATTATTCGGAATGTGTTTGGTGCATATTAAAATAAGAAAATGCATTTTTTTGAAGTGATGTGATGAGAAATATGTAGTTGAAAAAGAAAGAAAAGTTATTGATGTGATGAAAAATATTATTTTATTGAAAAGTGTGGTTGAAAATGAGTAGAAGAATGAGAATGAAAAAAATAATGTGGCTCAAACAGGGGCTCGATTTATTATTTTTTGTTTCGTGTGTGGGGGTGGGGCAAGGCTCCGGAGATGCTGCATTAAAATTGGTAAATTTGACATGCATAAAAATGATAGAGGGTTCATTTTCTATTGCGTATTAATAGAGCATTTGATTTGCCTAGCATTGAATTGATGGAAAAACTTGAATATTCTATGGAGCAATCAATACAAACAGCCTCGTGACAGAGACAAGTTTGGAGCATTAAAATGGTAAATTTTGACATACATGAAAATGGAGGGTTTACTTTATATTTCGTATTAGTTGCGCATTTGATTTGCCTAGCATAGAATTAATGGAAAAACTTAAATATTCTCATGGTGTAGATAAGTTTGTAGCTGCTTTAAAGAACTGATGTTTGATAAAATCAAGCAGTTACTTATCTCGTGCCTTCTTAAACTATTATATCGTTTCAGGGTTAAGATTCTTATTGCGTTCTAAGATGGTACCAAGTCATTGACATAATTATGCCCCTGTTTGGTTTGGATTAAAATCCAATTAAAATCTCGAGTCAAAGTCAACAATTAATTTTAATCACACATCTCATGGACCCATGACTTTTTAACCACACATTTCATCAATTTTTATCAAAATATACTAAAAATTGATTTTAATCTCAACCAAACGGGGGCAATGTTTGTAATTATGCTTTACAAGTTTCACTACCTTAATAATCCTCATTTGTTGTCTAATTCTGTGTAGCCTCCTGAGGTGTGGAATGGAGGTGTCGGGTTCGTATCCAAGGAAATGAAAGTTCGAGTGACGGGACGTGGTCGATCTGATATTCAGGTTACGGATTCTACGCCATTGCAATCCTTTGCTTGTTATGAGCGTTATCACAATCTCCATCTAACTTTTCTCGTGTTCATTAGTATCAAAAGCGATGTAAAAACACGACAAACTGATCAACATTTTCATTTTGTGCAGATACTGAGATGTGGGCCACCTCCTATGAACAAGGCCATGGCTGCTCATTTAGAAGCTCTTGGATATACCTCTGAGATGCAATTCCAATTTTAATCCTCCCTCGAGATTTTTTTTTCCTTTATTTGGTCCTGACTTCATCTCATTCTTGGAGAAATTATCTTCATGTTTTAGTATCGGGAATTTCCCTCTTGAATAAATTATAGACCGCATTTCTTTTAATTAAATAACATATTTTCCCTGAGCTTAGCCTGCGTACAATTGTTAGCATTATTCTCTTAGTACATGCCTCCAACGTTCCGTATGAAGAAGAAAGCGCTCGAGCCAACTTTATCTATAGTGATGAAGCAGAAAAATAAGACTATTCCAGTTTTAGTAATAATTGTGTAGACTTTCTGGGAGAGCTAAAATGCATTGATACTAAAAGTCTGTAATAGCTAAAATCTTTTCTATGTGCTGATTACACAAAAAGGAGCCAAAAGTCACAAAACCTCTGCAAAAAGGTCCATCCTTTGAAGGCTGACAAACTTATCCTCCGTGTGGTGCATTGGCCTCTGCTGGCTTACTTCTTGGCGAAATTGTGAGTTCAATAGTTGGACTTTTCTCCTTTGAAGGTTGGTTCAGCATTTTCAACTTCTGTAGAATCCTTTGAACCACTTGAAGTTGTATTCTGCTTACCCTTCTCAGGAGCTTTTCTGTGTGATTACCTTCCCTGACAAGGTTACCTGTATGTTGCTTTGTGTTCTGCTTCTCTGGGTTGGGATCTGAAAATAATGCACGATGGCTCAACTGGAGTAGCCCTTTCTCATTGATCTGAAGCACGTGCTTGTGTTATCGACATTAGTTTTGTATAAACGAGGGTTACATAAATAGAATTTTGAGTGATAGATATTACAGACAAATAAATCACTTGATGAAAAGTCCATTGTGAAACTGAAACAAATCTATAAAAAGTCCACGAAATTCATATAAGTCCATAAAACGCCACTTAATTTAAAATATAAACTGAGATAAATGAACAAAGTTTTAGTCTCCATGTTTATAAAAATATAAGTTAGTTCCTGTATGACCACTATTCAAATAATTTTTTTTCTCAAACTCATTTTCGACAACACATTTAAAAAAAAAAAAAAAGATATTTTGATTTTGTTTGAGCTTTGGCTAATAATGAATTTTTGAATAATAGATTGATGAAAAATGTAGAGTTAAAGAATAAAGAAAAATTTTGAGTTTATTTGTAATATTATTTTATTTAAAAAATATGTGACTGGAAAATATATTTTTGAAATAATGTGAATCAAACAAGGGCTTTGCAAGTAACTCAATTTTTTTCTACGTTTTAACAGTGTATTCTCCATCAAATCGCTATTTCAAAACTCATTTTCTTAAGAAAAAAAATCATTTTAATGATTGTCAAATAAGGGCTTAATTGTTCCATAAGATGTTTGAAACTTGAATACTTGAAAATGTTTGTGATATAATCCCTGTTAGGTGGAGATTTTGTAGATTTTGATAAAAATTAATAAAATATGTGGTTAAAAAGTTGTAGATTTTATAAAATATGTAATTAAAATTAATTGTTGATTTCGACTTGAATTTAATCTAAACCAAACCGGGGGCATAATAAAATTAGAAATTATTTTTTTATTTTTATTTTCTTGAGACATAATTTTGAATCGAAGAGGAGCCACTAGCAAGGACAGCATCTTCGTTAATAACGAAGAAACACCTTAAAATCATCGAACACTAATAATTGCAACAAAATTAATCGATTTGTCATTCCCAGAAATTAAACAAAAATCTTTCATTCTGAAAAGTAAGAAGAAAAAATGAATTATGCTCTGAAAATCTTATCTTCTTCAATTTCTTCATTACCCAAAGTTTCCCCATCGATTTGTTATTCCCATAATGTTTCATGGATTTGGCCCAAACCAATTTACGGAAATCACCCTAATCTCACGGGTTCTCGCTCATTTTCTTCGCCACGGGTCAGTAATAAATTGTACATTTATATTTCTGTTTATTATTCTTGTTCTTGCTAATTTTAGTGGGCTTTAGGGTTTGGATTTTTCCAAATAGACATGTAAATTTTGTGTTGGGATTTTCCTTAATATTAGTATGTTAAATCTGTTTTAAGATTGTTGAATATGCTAAATGAAGCACGTTGAGCTAGTGATTAGTATCTAAATGTACAAATAAAGGAAAATGAGAAAAAATGAAAAGAAACAAGCATAGGTTGGTCTGAAAATCCTTAACAAAGATGTTGTTTTTCTTCTATTCGTTCAAGCAGAAGTCGTATATAGATCTTATTCACATACAATATACATGAAGAATGGCAGTTACTGTTTCTTTTTTGAATATGTGATCTGAAGAAGCAAATGAATACATATATGCAAATGATTTGTGTAGTAGATTATATAATTTGGCATTATACTAACAAACAAAACTGAAGCTTTAATGTTGTTTTTGCAGTAAATTCATTTTTAACATGATATATTATAGCCATTGACTCATATTAACTTCTTTAAGATTTCTTTGAGGAGAATTAGGCACTTATTTGGAGAGTAGTGCTTGTCAATTAACTTTTTTTGATTCGCATAATTGAGCATCTATCAAGAATCAAGTCAATTGACACTAGAGATGGCTTTATTTGTGTTTTAGATATGATAATCAAGGTCTCCCTTAAACAATGGCGTGTTTATGGAAAAATACCCTGATGGCTACCATAAAATAATATATCTACGGAGTTTTTCCTGATTTTGACTCGCTGCCCATGCTAAATTATTAGTGTCCAATTTAATGTATGGAAAGATTATTGCTATGTATGGTAATAGTGTCATCATTCATTGCAAACTCCTGCAAAAGGAAAGACAAAATTTGCCATCACCATCAGAACTTATGATATATTTTATAATAACTATGATTTTTATTGTTAGAAGTAGATACATTTGACCATGAGGTCCAAGTTTATGCAATTATTCTGCAAATAATGGAAATTAAATGCTCACGGCTGAACAGAAAATATTGTTCCTTTGTTTTAACCAGGAATGCTTATGTGAAAAAAAAAAGAAAAAAAAAATTATAGCTGTCGAGTTGACAATAAGTTAATTTTGCTAGAGTAAAAATTCCATCTATAGTCATGCAAACTGTTTCCTTTTTTACTTGTATTCTAGATTAAAAATTTGGAACAAACTTAAATTGCTAAGAGGATATACTATGATGTTACAGGCTATGCCAAGTTCTGTTGGGGATGTTCATAGACGAAGCAGCCTTGAATCACTTTTTTGTTATGATAAGCCTATTCCAGAGGAGATAATTGAAAAACCTATTGGGTTGTCGATGGCCCTGATAAATGTTGGAGATAACCTCAGTTGCCCAAGTTGTCAAGCAAAAGGAGCTGTTCTTTGCACCACCTGCTCAGGTTCAGGCTTATATGTAGACTCTATCTTGGAGAGTCAAGGAATCATAGTCAAAGTACGGTGTCTAGGTAATGTTCTAATCCGATTTTGGGTTTTCTTTTTCGTATATTTATATTTCTGGATTCCCTTTATTGATAAAATGGATACAAATGTAGACATCTCCATTAGTGTTTGAATCTAGGTTTTTGGCTAGCATTGTGTTCGATATTCTTATAAGGAACTCATATGAACAAAAGAAATGGTTGTTATTCATATATGTTTGACGAGTTTGGTGAATTAAGGTCACATTTGATACGGAACACTCGACAACACTGCGCAAGGCACCAAACACTACATCAACATCTTTTTGTTCTTTAACCGCGTTCAGTGTTGATGAATCCAGAGTACCAAACATGCCATAAATGTGCTTAAACTAATTACTAGCTTGAGTAAGGTTGAGACTCAAGGAATGTGTAGTTAAAATGTTGATAAAAGTTGTAGGTCCTATAGAATATGTGGTTAAAAATTATGTTTGGCCCTCTTATAAGCTTGAAAAGTCTTTGCCAAACATGCTCAAATTTATCATGTAACATTATATGGAAGATTTGATAGCCAGCACAGCACTTTGTCAATGTTACCAATGCCAGTTTCATCACAATCTCGCTGCTTAGGGAGAAACGTATGCATAGGGATATAGTGAGTATTCCAATGTCTATGGAAGACTCAATATTCTCTATCCAAAAAAATAATAATAATTAGGTCTCAAGTTTGACCATCAGTGGAGTCCTGAATTAAATCATATTGTTCTTTCAAGGTGAAATGAACAAATGGAAATGAATATATCCTTCAAGATCATATCAGTTATTCTAATTAGTCGGTCTTTTAAATGTATCAGTCCTTTGAACTATTCTTATCTTTTCTTTGTTCTTAAAGACTAATCTTTCAAACTATTAATATCATATTCTCGTTCAATGCAATGACTTGGGTTCCTTTATGAATTTTTAGGCTTACGGAACAATTTAACAGGTACGTTTGAGAGTATTTTGGTAGCAATGGATAGCGACAGCGAGCGACCCAATAGAGAGAAACTAATGTGGGAGAGAGAATAGAGTGAATAAGAACATTGAGGGGGAGATAAGCTTTTTACCTGAAATTCAAAACGACGACGGATTACCAACACACAACAAAACGACATACAAAACATCTCGTGTTTGCTTTCCTATCCTTGTTTTATACAAGAAAATAACAACACAGACCAATCAAAGAAGACGTATAACGTATTTCATGCGTATTCTTATAAAAGATTGTAATGTGGTGGCAAGAATCTTGACATCTCGTGTTTTATCATGCAGGTTGCGGCGGAACTGGAAATATCATGTGTTCGGGATGTGGGGGTCGAGGTCACCTTGGTCTTGCTTGATTAAAAGGTTTGCTTTCCCTCTAAAGATGGTAATGCTGCTCACAGCATTCTTGCATACAGTTCCAATATCCGCTTTATCGAATCAATATGGGCATTTCGAAAAATTTGTACTGTAGTCGAGTCCTCATGTTTCTCCCTGCAGGTTGCCAGGAGCTGGGTGTAATATGCGTTCGGGATGTGGGGGTCGAGAACATTGGTCTTGCTTGACAAAAATGTTTGCTTCTCATTGAATTAAATAGCCTTTCTGGGATGTAAAAAAAAAAAATATCAAATCCCGTTTATTCAAGATATGCTGGTTGGATATTCTTATAATTTTTGTTAGTGTTTTGTAATTGAATTGAAGCACATACTATTAAAATTTTTTTATTGAAGAATTTTATCTTGACATATGTTTACCGTTTGTCACACTTTCTAGCTAGCTCATTGTTAGTGAATGTGTTTATTTTCTCTCAAAATTGGTTGATCGACCATACACAAATCTATTCGAGATTGTTTCTGTATTATCAAGTACGTTTCCTTAATCATATTAAGGTTACGATATTAAACACGTTCTAACATCGAAAAAGAAATAAAGCTGAGCTCGTCATTTTTAATTGGTCACACAACTAGGCTCCTTTCATCAAACTATGAAATGCGAACCTTCCCACCCAACTACCCTACGCGTCTAACGGTCACTTATTCAAACATCCATATTTAAGCATCTCACCAACCTTCTTAAAACATGGGCAATGGACTTCAAACGGTCACATTTGCTACAAATAAGGATAAAAATTTAACACTCCTATTAACTTTTTGGTCTCCCTGTCTTTAAGGCTCATTGTTCAGTTGAATCCAAAGATAGATATTTAATTCTATGAATGTCACTTTTACATAATCAAAGGACCAATTAATTGCACACTAGAAAAGTGCATTAAATTCCAGTCAAAATTCAACATTTTGTCATCCCCAAAAGTAAATATGACAGTAAAAACTAAAAACTAGTTTAAAGAATTTGATCGGACAGCGGCGGCAGCCTTCGGAAAAAGTTCATAGGGACAGAGGGCATGTCGCCACGGAATCTGGGGTGACGGAGGTAGTAGAACACTAACCCTAAAACAAATACCTTGAAGGGGACAACATAAAACAATAAGGAAGCAAATAGGCAAAACACAACGAATATGCCGGTAGCTCTAGGGTCTCTCCAATTGAACAATGCCTCCAATCGTTCACCTTGAGCGGCGACATCGCCCAATAGTGTTTGGGCACGTCCTGCTAGAGCACGTAATCGATCATAGCGGATGCGCACTTGGTCTGTCGCTCGTGTAGTTGGAAATCCGTCGAATTCTTCATCTAGCTCATCAGGACCTACACTATCAACATGAGATAATCTAGGGTCCAGTGTGATCCGAACACGTTGGCGATAACGAAATCTCAATCCTATGATTAGGAAGGCATACATGAAAATTGTTGGCAACACTAGGTGTGGGCACAATACAATGGCTGCCAACAAGATATGGACCAAAATTGTTGTTGGTGGGTGCACCCATGTTTGAATCCCATTGAGCCAACGGGCAATTGTAGCTGCTTTTGACAAGCAACCCACAACCCGAAACCAATTGGCCTTGCTCCGTCTCATGCTCCACATGTGCGTATCTGAGTCCAACATGAATTGGACCACTTCTTGGCCCAAAGCTGGTTCCGATCGAGCTAACCTTGCTATCACAATTCTCATAGCAGTGTGCCTAAGGATGTCTTGTTGGGCAGCACCAAATGGTTTCACATAATGCATCCTAGGCAACACCGGATTGGCATATGCTTGAATAAGACTAATCCATGATGAGCACGAAAACCTCAAAGCAATCTCAATTTCTCCCATTTTCCTCGCCCCGCTAGGAAGCAACACCATAAGAGAATACGTACCAACATACACTCTATTAGTGTCAAGAGTCGAGAGGCGTACACGCAACTTCCCAAGCCTCACATCCTTCTTCAACCCTGCTTCATCATGCTTGTACCTTCCATTATCAAACACTCCTATAGTCAATACTGTGCACGGATCATACACGTCCCATGTGTATTGTTCATTCCACCGCGGATTAAACCGGTCAAGAATTGTTCGAGTGCGAACCCACTTCGGTCCATATTTAGCCACGATGTATGCATCTGTTGTCCCACGTGTACCGTCCTTCGTCTTGACCGGAAGCAGATTAGCAGCCCCTCTAATGCCCACTTCTAGCAACCCAATAGCTGGCTTGGACAATTGCTTGGCAGTAGCCCTAACATCGCTGGTCACATGAGCTGCCTCATCTAGCACGTGATACCCTCCTTCCAAACACACCCGCACGTGTATTCTTCCACCATAGGATTTAGTATTTTGATCATCACCAATTAAATTAAACCACCTTGATCTCGGCTCCGATTTGTCCTCGGTTCGCTTGTCTATTGAAGCCATCTGCACCTTAGCACACCCAATTGCTTGCCCATTTGTCACATCCTCCACTGTAATTATCAAAAACGGCTCAAACGGCTCGGCTGCCACGAATACAAGGTCCTCATTCCACGTAGGATTAGATGAGATACTGGACGAGCCAACACAAATTCGGCTCGTTTTGAATAGCTGCGCTCCAAGCTGGGCTTTCACAAATAGCTCAGGATTCCGAACCTTAGGTTCGTTTGTACCCGAACCTGTATCTAGCTGTAAATCCTGGGCTTGGATGACCGTTAGTCTCAAATACCACAGCTTCGGAGACAAGTACACCTTGGCTCGGGTTGCCGGTATCAATCCACCAGAATCTGACTGCCAAGCCTCCTGAAAAGCCTCGTCAGCCTGAGTACCTACCCACACAGACAGCATGACGTCATATCCAGGCGAGTCCGGGTTTTGCTCCGCCTCTAAACTGTACCACTGCGGTGCCAATGGGCTGTCCGGCGGCACTCTTTTGGGCACTTCCTGCAAATCGAACGACACGGTTCCGATACAACTCTCTGAAACTCCGTTGTTGTTTTCATTTTCTGGGATCTTTTTTTCAATCCAAACTGAGACTTCAAGGGAGGTTGAATTTAATCCTTCTTTATCAAATGCAAAAACTTGATCCCAATCTTTATTAGCAGCATGTGATTTGGTCTTGATGCTGTGTGTGCCGATCACGAGCTTAGAATAAACTGAAGAATCTGCCTCTGGATTTGAGATCTTCGCTTTGGCTACACGAACATATAGAAATGGCATCTGATCCACCAAATCAAAAGCCATTCGCCGGTCCGAATTGGAGATTTTCTGGAACAGTTTTGATTCAATATCAACATTCTTCAAATTTTCTGCAACAATGGACTTTTCTGCTTTCTGGGAGTTTTTCTGCTGAACTAATGGTAGATTTTCTACTTCCGACGCCGCCGGAGGTGGTAGTGGAGCCACCGCCGTATCTGGTTCTGGAATCTCCGGTGGTTTTTCTTCTTTTCTCGACTCTTCGGAAGTGGGTGTTTTCTCTGCTTCCTTTTTCTCCTCCGTCTTTTCCTCGTCTTTTTTCTCCCCCTCGGCCGGTGGTGGAGCGGCAGCAGACTTCTCCTCCGACGATTCCTCCGCAGGCGGCGGCTCCTCATCTACATACCACACTTTAAGCCCAATCTCCCCCTTAACCTGCGAAAAAACACTTCTCTTCTCCAATGGATAATAAATCAAAGGCACTTCTTCACCAGATTTCACAAAAGTACTTCCAGCAATCTTTACTTTTCCAAGAAAAGTGCTTCTCTTGACACTCTTTTTATCATGGTACACGTTGAGCTCCAACATTTCCGACGCCTTGGATTCAACATCATGTACTAAGAATTCGAGCTTCTCGCCCCACTGAGGGTTAAGATCCCTGAAAATTGTCTTGGTACGTCGGCGTTGGCCGTCGAAATCCACGATCACATATGCACTGGCCGTGCCTTGGCCGTCTTTGGGCATCAGATTCTTGGCGTCGCACACTTCCACAGTTAATTTCCTGCTTGCCATTGATTTTGATCTCTTGTTTAATTTCTTGAAATAAGAAAAACAAATAGAATTAAAGAATAGCGAGTTGCTCTTTCTGTACAAACGCAGAAGATGAAGAACATAGAAGAGTGAGATGTTTAGAGAGTGTGTGGGGTCGTGGTGCTATTTATAAGGGTGAGAATGAAGAGGAGCGCATCCACCCCCATCCCAGTCCCTCCCATTGTAGTGGGGTGGTGGTGATGGGCAAATCAAAGGTACACGTAAGACATAGGTAGGCCACGTGGTGGTTCAGGATTTGCTCAGGATAGATACCGACGAATCAATTTGTATGGTGTTAGAGCTTTGGCCACCGAGGGATGAATAGTGCAATTTATCGTTATGTTATGAAATGTTGATTATGTAGTAACTCATCATATCTCATATTTTTTAATCTCTCTTCCTTCTCCACTCTCTCCAAAAAATTGAATGGTCCAATTTTATTATTTTACATTCACATTATCAATATTTTATTATCATAATGATAAATAACATTAATTTCAAAGAACAGACCGCTGTGTTTAGTGGCTTTTGACTTGGTTGATTTTCTTTGTGAAACGAGACATGGTCTTGCAAGCAAATACAAGAGTGCCATTGTTAGTTGGGAATTATTCATACCTCATGGAATAAGTGTCCCATCAGAAATGATAAACGGCTTGTCAAAGATACAAATTTCGTGTTGGTCTGTCTCCAATCAACGTGGAAAAGTATTACATATTCGGAACGGTGAATTGAATCAAAACACATTTAATATAAAAGTTGAGTCGAGGGAGGAAGTCGGGTTTGCTAAATTTCAACATTACAAAATGAAAACACATAATAATAGAAATGAAGTGATGATGCACAAGATTCTAGAAATGTGGTGAAACATAAATTAATGACTTATTTGAGTAACAATAATTCTAAATGTACATTCTCACATCAATATTGATATTCCATTTGTTTTCAAAAATTGTGGATGGACAAAGTTTTTTTTTTTTTTAAATAAATTGTCCAATAATTTGTTACCAACAAAAAATAAACAATAATGTGAAAAATGACGTACATGTAACATGATGATTGGAGTACCGTGGATGATAATAGCAATATTATGGAACAAAAGAAAATACGTCTACTGTGTAATTTGATAATGCCTACTACTTTTCAATATTATTTCCACTTTCAGTTTTGTACTTGTGATCTTACTAAAAGTGACATGACAAAGTACACTTTTTATTGTACAAAAAAAGAATAGTAAATAGTAAATGCCTAGGTAATTCACAAGATTTACCAACAAGGTAAAAACCGCCATTTCTAGTAAATAAAAAAATAGGCAAAGGTCAGTGTTCACACGTGAATGAACTAGATCATGAAATTTAACTTGTAGCTTGGTATCTGTTTTGGAAAGGCAAAAATGGTCGGCCACCTGCGATTCTCTGCAAATATGAACGTTACTTTGTTTGTGCAGGTTAACATAGTATTATGCTCTAACAAATATGAACAATGCTACACATTCAGAGTTAAATTCAAGATCAAATTCAGGGAATACACGTGTCTATACACGATTGACCAATTTGAAAATAAAAACAAATATCATCCAATCAAGCTTTGACACAACTACCTGTTTTTTTTCTTGGATTTGACCCCGTTCTTTCATCATTTTCCAACAAATATTATGCCTCATTTGGCAAAACTATAAATTAATTTACAAATAGTCGTATTTAGATGTTTTATTTATGCGTGGGTTTTTATATATTCAAGAAGTTTATATTTGTACAAAATTTAACCTAATTGATAATATATACGAAGATTTGATTTTTATAAATTATATTCTATCTTTAACTTTTCGTATGAATTTCATAATCTCGAACTAAGTAATCCACTTGAGATGCAGGTCATATACTCTTTAATAAACATACAATTTGTTCATCTTATGATGGATTACCATCTCTTCAGAGTGTTCCCATTATATTTTCAAAACCCTAAAATTTAATTACAAAAATTTGCAGATCAAAAATCATTGTCTTATTGAAGCCATTTCTTTTGTAATTCCAGTAGGGAATCATTCTCCATGGATATATACTCCCACCAGACAATTGACGAGGTTTGCTAAAAAGGTTGGATCGCCATTAACGTGCAACAAAGGATATGTCACCCCTCTATCGTCATGAATTTACTCACTTATCGTCTTTCTCAAATTTTTTTAGCAATAGTCTACTGAATACGCTCTAACTATTGGTTCTTTGATCCACAATTTTTGTCGCATGATGTATTTACAGGATTCCATTTTATGGTATATCAATTTATCGAAATTATTATCTACAAAATTCTTCTCTCTCTCTCTCTCTCTTCTTTTGTATAAAAAAATATTACAGTGATGGGAAAGAAAAACTTTTTAACAGTTATTCAGGAAATATATCTAATTTTCGCTTAAAACTATGTATAATAAAAAGATTAACGGTTGTGAATTTATTTAATCATGCACAAGGAAAAAATAAAAACAATTTCAATTCATATCAAGGATGTACTTTGTGTTATAGAAATTGTGATAAAAAAAATACATTTGTTGAATTATGCAAAGTCCTTTACTTGTCCTAAACACAGCCAATCACTATTTGCAATCTACTACTGTTCAATTATCCGACCTCCAATGAAAATTCACACGGAGAACAAAAATGAGAGAATTAAGTTTTCTCTTTTCTTGTGCTAGCAAAAATATGAATTGTATTCTATATTTCTTAAGCCATGAAAACTTATTAATATAAGTTTAAATGTGCTTGTTCCGTCTTTTAAACTTAATCAAATCCAATATTTAATTAATCTAATTAATTAAATTTGATGCATGAATTATTTAATCTGGGCGCGTTAACAAGCAATCCAATTAATTAATTATCCAACACTTGTTAATAAATTAATTGGTGAATCTCATTATTCTCATTTTGTGTTAGGTTCTCAATAACGATACTTAGCAATGTGAATTATTATTTTGATCTAATCAAAATCGATAAATTAAAATACTTCATTTTTAATTTATCATCGATTCACATTCGTCGTTCCAAATTGATATATAGTAATATGTCAAGTAATACGTGTGACGGAAAATGTCATGTGGTATGACAAAATCAAACTTCTCCGTTTACCTTGAAACTATAATCCTTTCATCAATACAATCTGATTAATTACGGGATATGGATATATGTCATCTTAATTATCGATCATACATTTCATCCTACTATTAAGTAAATGTAAGTCGAAAATTATTTTTCGACTTATGAGTGCACATTGACCGAGTATTTCGTCATCAACTTAATTGAATGAAATGTAAATCATAATAGATTATTCACAACTTTCAGATGAATTTTAACATACTCGAACAATATTGTATTAACGATAATTGACAGAGCAACATTCAATATCACCAAATTATGAGTGTTCTAATATTACTATGATGATCTCAAGTCGAAGAATCAATCCACTATCGAATGTTATAGATTAATCACGGACACTCAAATAGTTATCTATGTAGAATCTTCATCATCGAGTCTTCAATATTTTGTTTTACAACATAACATTCACTTGTTCATTTAAGTGTCATCACACTTAAGCTTGTGAGATCAACTTAATTCACAAGTAAGAAATGCAAAACGTGATAGTCTATCCATAATAACGATATCTGAATCTCGCTATTATTTACGATAACGAATAATTTAAGATTCAGTAATATGTAATTTGTACATCACAATTATAACTTATTGTGATTAAAAAATTAACAATACTTGAATTTACGAATTATATTATTTAATTTATTAAAATATTAATTCAATTAAATAACATATATGCCATAACTGAAATGCAACGAGTATAAATTAAAAGTGTTTATATCTAAAATTGATTGAATTTAGAGCATAACACTTACGAAAACAATACCCACGCATCTTATCCATAGTCCATGGGCAGAAAAGGTAAGTACACTAAACACTAACAAAATTCTCCACTTATATCTCTTATGCCCATTCTTCTCATTCATGAAATTGACTTGACATAGAAGCGCAAATAGAGGTCGAACATCCTCTTGGGACGATGGCTTTCACCCTCCATACCGACCCCTACACTACCCTAATCACCGCAACCAGCTACTCAACTCACAAGGTCCATAATAATTGACTCATTTGTATATACATGTTGGGGGGTACACGTAGTATTTTTTGGATAAATTATAAACTTCAGCTGGGAAATTTTATCTATGATTTTATTGTTCTTGCTGTTTTGGCTAGGGTTTTATATGTGAAGATGAAGAGAGATTTTTAAATTTCTTTTCATTACATTTTTAAAAATTTTTTTTAATTATTTTTTGGGGGAATGAAGGCAATTTGGTTATTTTACCTTAACAGCCTTTTAGACTCAAACCGCAAGTGAGGACCTTGGTCGTTGTTTGTAAAAGGCTTGAGGGTATAAATGTCAAAAACAAAGATTAAGGATATACGTGCTTAAGAGAATAAACAATAGGGATGGTAGCTTAAATTTGTTAAAACTTAGGATCTATTACTTTCTTATATAACCGACTTGCCATCATTGTAAAGAAGTTTTACACAAACGGTTGACTGTTTATCCCAGTGTAGTTTTCCGTTCTCTGCTGTTAGTTGCTATGCCGTTAATTTCTAGAGCTTAAACCCTAATTCGCGCGCTACAGAGACATATCTACACACAAATCGGGGGCTTCTCCGTGGCACATGTATGAATCCTCTTTGAGATTTTGATTCATCACAGGTCCGCAGCTTCAATTCAAGCCTTGAGTGATTGTATTCTAAGGTAAATTGCATAATTTATTATTATACCACTGAATGGATGTGCTAGTGAAATGGATGAATTCTGGGTTTGTGGGTTCAATATATTTTAAATAAGAGGGCTTTGATTTTTGATTGAATTTTATAATGGGTAATTAACCCCACAATTTTTATTTCTCGCACAACATTTTAATTGCACATAAGATTCTTAATCTTTGCACTTATGTCTCAATTTTCATGTCATTCCTATCCACAAACTTTTCATTAGCTATATTTGACAACAGTTTTATGTCCAAAAATTCATTAAAATAGCATAAAATAACTTACCTTTCCATCATATAAAAGGTGCTAATTTTTCCCCTCATTTCAAAACATGAAAACAAAAATATTTTGATATAAATCTTCATAAAGGACGAGACATACTAAATAATGGAAGGTGTAAGATAAGAATTCGACGAAAAAAGTTAATGAAATAATTACTACAATAAGCAAAGATGGAGGAGTTTGACTGCAATTAAAATGTGATGTATCAAATAAAAATTGTGGTGGCAATATAACCACCATTTTATAATTGATCTAGAAATTTTAATCTGATTGCAGGCTCTTCGAGTATGGTGTGGTGCAGTAACTGTGCAAAAAATATAAGCCGACCAGACTACGTGGAGGGCAAAATGTGAGGTTCTTTAAGTTTAACCGATTCTATTCTTGTGCATAACACTAGAAAAGATGCAGCTTTTCTTGGCAGCATCTCACTTGATACTGCCGAGAAAGCCACACAATAAGCGTTTTAGCTTCTTTTCTGTGCTTTTAAGCTAATCTAAACATGCTTGTATATGGTGCTATATTTTGAGTTTTCACGCCTTATGGTTAAAGAGATTTAGATTATGTATATTCATTGACACAGGAGAACTATGTGCAATTAAAAGAGAGTTATGAACTGTGGATTAGCCTATTTTTTTATGCAAATTTCTTTTTGTCTTGTGTGATCCAGATGCTGTTCACTTTGCGGGAGAGTGCTTGATGAGGACAACTTCTCAAATGAGCCCACATTTGTTAAAAACGCAGGGGGACAGGTTAGAGCCTGCTTTATAATGTTTTTGGCATGGATAACTAGGTTTTGTATTCTGTGGGTAGAGCAGTATTTTGCTAAGGTCAGAAATATGATTGCTGATTACTCATTAAAAATTGTTCTGTTGTTTTCAAGATTTGTCAAAAAAACATCCAAAGCCTGATTTAAATACTGTGAGGACAACGATAGTTCAAAACATTCTTGGTGAGGAATTTGCCTTTGACAGTTCATAGTTTTTTTAATATTTTTTTGTAGTTTGTTTACCTTGCCCCTGTTTGGTAGATATTTTTGTTAATAAGAGAATGTATTGTCGGAAATGAATTTGGGGGAAAACATGAGTTTTAGAAAATGGAGACCAAAGGGGCTTTATATATTTGGTTCTGTGATTTTTTTGGAACATTAGGCAATGTCTTCTTCTAGCTGTATCTCCTTCACTTTATTCCTTTTTATCTTTTTAGGTCACAAATATGTATTTTAGATTATGTATTTTTGTTCTAGGTTGACACATTTAACGAAGAAACGAAAATCAAGAAACAGTTAGAGATTAATTTTCATTTGACCGACAATGTTTATATTACTCATATTGTAGTGTGATGACTAATTTGCATTTTATTTCTAGAGTCAATTGGCAGGAAATTATGTGAAGACCATCCAAAGTGATTATTCACTTTCTCGTGAAAGGATACTGAACGAAGGTAGGTGTATGCCACTTATGGGAAATAATCTACTGTCTTATTCACGTTGTGTGTTACAATCTACCAAACATCATTTATAGCATAACATTTCCTTTCTCTAAAAGGGCACTTTTTTTCATGCTGATTATCTACGCAGCTCTACACCACCGAAGCTTTTTGTATCACATTGTATATAAATTTGGACTGCTATTGGCACTCTCGAAGTAACTTCTCCAAACTCAATTTTGAAAACATGTACACTATTATTTTAGGATTGTTTGACATTAATAGTAGGACATTATGTATGTGTGATGAACCTTGAATGTTATGGGGTACAGTAATAGCATTTTTTTCCCTCTATAGTCCCTGGTAATTTTAGCAATATCGACCTCATCCAATGTAGAACTATTTACTCATGTATTGGAGTAGTAGAAAAACATAAATGAAATAAATGTAAATGACTAGTAATTCTTGTAAGATAAATTATCAGTAAGCTGTCTGACTTGATTAGGAGCATGCTTAACTTCAACATATTGAGGATCTGAAATGCTTTTATACAATCAATCATTATCTGGAAAAGGACATACTAATATCTGTGTAAGCTGATCACATTTATGGCTGTTAGATTTTGTCCATATGACCTCAGTTGGTTTTTGTATTTATGTTAGTTTCCTTGGTTATTTTCAGCGTATGATGGGATACAAAGTTTGATATACGCCCTGGGAATAGATGGCGGTGATTCTATAGCTCGGCCAGCTTTGGCCTTTTATAAGGTATGGCTCCTTACATTGAAATTTGTCTTCTGAATTTTCTATTGATCAAAACAGTGATCTGTAAAGTAATGTTGCTTTGCAGATAGCAGTTGAACGCAATTTCACAAGGGGGCGAAGAAAAGAGCAAGTGGAGGCTGCTTGTCTGTACATTGCATGTAGGTGAGGAATACGTTACACAAGTTTGATTCTATGTATGTTTAAACTTTAGAACCATAGTTTAATATATGACTGTTAATCGGGTCGATTATATGGTGTTCCATATGTGGAAATAAATTTTCTTAGTGAAAAAGGCACTAAATGCCTGGGGTTGGCAACACTGTTGGATTTTATAACTGGGCCTTTTCTCCTTTCTATGCGTGAACTTTATTGAACTCCAATACTTGTCTCATTAAGTATTTGGTTTGGTCAGTAATGAATTTAATGGTCATATAGATGTCTCGAAGCCTCTATTTTCTTGTTAGATGGATGACTGTCCCATTCTATCGCTAGTAAATACTAACTAGGATATATTCGAGGGGAATCAGACAAATGCATGCCTTGCGAAAGCAATGATAGAATGATTTTAAAGTTTTAAATTAGTTTTTTGTCAATAGGTAATAATTTATATCAGTCACTGTCTTTAGCTTTTCAAATGGACCATTCGGCGGAACACTTTGCCTAGACTCAACCATTTTACACATTTCTGATTTTCTTTGTCGAAGGCATATTTAGCTACTCTTTTAAATGAATTTGTGTTATTGGCCTTTCAAGGATATGCTTCTTGATCAGCCCAAAAATATCTTTGCATTTATAAATGCAATGAATACTATTGGGTTGATAAGTAAGAATATTACCCTGCTGTCATCTGTCTTAAGAATATTATCCTGCTGTCATCTGTCTTTTGATCGGTGGCAGTCATCAGATTCTGCATCTGCAACTTTGATTTTTATCTAATTACCTTGAAATAGGATAATTATCTTTGATATTTGAGGGTGATAATCACAAATTATGAGGTGATGGATATGCATAGTCATTAAATAACAAAATCACTAATTGCTGTATTCTTAGAATGCTACAACTCTGTTTTTGTATCCTTTATATGTATATGTTATTTTTCACTTGTTAATGATCCCCTGCATTAGATATAGTTTTTAGGTGTTTAGATGCTGAATGTGCATGTAACTGTGCTATATGACATATTTTCTAAAAGTTAAAACAGTCTGATGCTCTCTCTTCCTTCAGATAATGCTTAAAAAGATTCTATATATGAATTCTGCTTTCCGAACTCTTCCAAGATTTAGGATGTTCATTTTGCTAAGATCTTATTCACAATCTTGCACCTTAGTTGCAGCGTGGAAGGAGTGAGACTAGGAGTGAGAACAAGAGCAAGAGCAAGAGCATGATCAATGTTAAAATTACTCAAGAACAGGGAGGCCTTAGAGTGTCATTAAAAAAAAAAAAAAATGGAAATCTTTATACATGGATGTCCAATATCCTGGTGAGCAGTCAGGTTTTAGATCAGCCCATATATCTTTTCACTTCACTTACACTCATCTAACAGTGGAAAGAAAGGAGTGAATGGAAATGCGTTAAAATCTATTAAAAAATTCGTAAAAGCCATATAACCACCCCATATCCTTGTTTGCCGTTTTCTGCTGCTCATCTCCTCCTTATGCCATAAGCATTGGAGCATAACCTTGGAGGGGCACTTGCACAGTTGCCCTTATATATTACCAGTTCACAATCTGGATTGCTGGAGGTTAGCCTCCACTGCCAACCTATGCTACTTAGTTTGCACACATGATCAGTTTTAACCAGCTGATTACATGATTGCTGGTTCACCTTGATTTTAATGGTAATAATTTTTTTATAATTGCAATCTATTTAAAATACATGTTCTGTGAATTATATGTCAATATGTCATTTCCTTGTGTATTGTGATAAAGGAAAGTGTAATTGAAATGCTTTTTAGTTTATATGTACTGGCATATATTTGATCAACAATGATATTTTATTACTGCCAAACAAGGTTCTATTTATTTTTCCATTTTTTTGCAGGGAGAATAAAAAGCCATACCTTCTTATTGATTTTTCGGAACATCTGAGGATAAATGTGTACGTGAGATTTTCTTTTTGGACCTTAAGTAATAAATTGGGTGCTTTAAATTTTTTATCAGGTTTTAAGAAGTGCTTTTCAAGGGTTATAAATATGTTTAAGGTGATGTTTACCTTGCCTCTCTTGGATTGATGGCAAAGTAAAATGAGACCTGCATGTAAAGCTAGTAGGTTTTTTTCAGCAGGGCTTATGTCTATTACATTCTTGATACCATCGGGTAACAATAATCATTACCCATGTACGGACTGTGCACGTGCATTGGGCCTGGCTTGTGCATTCTACAACATCCACATATCTTCTTAGAACAACGGACATTGTGGTTTCACTTTGGTCAGCACAAAAATCGATATTTTTCTTTCAGTTTTTTGGTTACATTGGAAAAGAGCATTGATAAAGCAAACGTAGTCCAACAAGGTTGGTTTTTGTCCAGCTCGATTAAAAAAAAAAAAGTGCGTTAACATTTTCTTTCCCATGTAGAATTTCCATAATTTAGCATATGGAAGTAGATGAAGAGTCTAAATTGAAATAAAAATGAAAGCTGATTGACTAAAGTGGAACACCACTTTAAGTTGGGTGCCTAAGAGTGTTTAAACCCGTGGATAATCTGTGAAGGATGTAGAATATGGACACAATTGCTAGAAATGTTTGGGTAGATTTAAAATGAAAATAAAGATAAAAACGCATTTGAATCCCAATTTAGGGGAATTATAGGAATCTAAGGAAATAAAGTTTTAGAGAAGATTGAAACCATTGTACCATTTAGGTGGGTTTGATTGCATCTAGGCCATAGGCGAGAACGGTGATTAAAGTTTACCAACTTTTTGAAATGCTGTCAAATTTAGCAAGTTTCATTGGGTTATGAAAATTTATTGCGTTTTATCTTTTTTGTGTCGTTCACAGTTATGTGCTAGGTGCAGTATTTTTGCAGCTTTGCAAACTTTTAAGCCTCGAAGAGCATCCAGTTGTTCAAAAACCTGTCGATCCTAGCCTTTTCATTCATAGATTTACTGATCGTAAGTAAATGTTCTGATCCTTTTTCCTGTATTAGTTTGTGAACTCTTTTGTCTTAATTATTTGTCCATCCTTTTGATTTAAGGTACAATTGAATTGACATCTATAATAAAAGTTGATCCGTACTACGCTGGAAAGATTGTTAATTTATGTACCCTATATGGTACTCCATCAAAGACAAACATGCAACTTAAAAGACGCATTTTCCAACACAAAAACTGTCTCAGACTGTCCATTATGTTAAATTCCAAAATGCGTTGAACTAAAAGTTTCAGCTATTAGACGTGGCCCATATATTTCACTTAAATGCCCCCTCACGTGCAGGTAGGGTTCATATTCTTCCAATCAAAGCGTATTAAATGGTTGGCGACGAGACTTGAACCCATAACCTTTGCCTCTATGATGTCATGTAGAACGAACCTAAAAGCTCAAGTAATTAGAGATGACCATATATTTATCATTTGAATCTTGTCTTCAAAGCACTCCTCGAGTAGGGTTCATGTTTTCCCACTGAAGCTTTACATGCACAACTTTCATTGAAGGGAGGCGGCGAGACTTGATCCTAAGAACTTTGCATGTTTAGCTCCGATGTAGTGTTGAACCACTTGATTCTTGAACTAAAAGCTTAAGCTATTAGATAAGGCCACATATATGTCATTTAAATGTTGTATTCAACAAAATTGATTTCAAAAGTTCCTAACTATCCACAACTTCCAAATATTAAATAATTAACATATTAGAAAATTACCTTATGTGAAGGTTTGCTGATATAAAAAACTGCTTATTAAGAGTTGGACAAGTGGAGAATATTGGTGTGAACAAGAAAGTTTGGATAGAACCAGATCTAAGAATTGGCCACGGAATCTCAAAAGGCGTGAAAACATATAAGAACTCTTGAATGAAAAATGGAAAGAGATGTAACTCCACTTTCTTCAATAGCCGAATTAGCTGTGTCTAAACGTTAATAAATATTTCGTCTGGCTTAAACATAATAACAGGTTGAATTTGAAATTGATGAAACCCAGACCTTTTTTTATCAGTTATGTCCTTACTCAATTAAGTTCTTTGGATTTCTTCTCTCCATCCACTCTTCTATGATGCCTTCTTCTATTCATAAATATCATAATATTTCTGTGTATATTGCTTGTGTAATGAATATTCATTTAATTTACCAGTCACATGCAAATAATCATTATTAGGAATCCTCCTCGTAGGTCTTTTTGGTGGAAGAAAACCAAATGTTTCAAGAACTGCACTTCACATTGTTGCTAGCATGAAGCGAGATTGGATGCAGGTTTGAAATTATGACTGTAATTTGCAGTAGTCCTTGTTGTTATGATGCAAATATCTCTTCGTCTGGCACTAATCAGTACATTTCTTGCAGACTGGGAGAAAACCTAGTGGGCTATGTGGAGCTGCATTATACATATCGGCTCTCTCACATGGTCTCAGGTGTTCTAAGTCAGACATTGTAAGTGAGGTTTGACATAAACTATATCAAAAGTAGACTGTTGACATGCTGATCCTGTCAATATTTTTTGCCCTTTTCAAAGTTTCTAAAACTGTAAAGTGTTCTGCTGTACGTACTTGGGGATGATCTAGTCATTGATTATGGGATTTATTTGTTAATGTTGGAAACTTAATGTAGCTTGTATGTGTTGGTGGCAGCAAAATGCTCGGTGGTATATAAATGCCTTAGGAGTACCTTAGTTCCTTGCAAATTTCATGAGTTACAGTTTGTATGTTGGTATCATATTTGCCATTAAAACTAAGGCATTTTGTAGATATATTTAGGCCCTGTTTGGTATCAATTAAAATCTAGATTTTAATCCAAGTCAAAGTCAACAATTCATTTCAACCACATTTTATGGTCCCACAACTTTTCAACCACATATTTCATCAATTTTTATCAAAATTTACAAAAAATCTGATTTTAATCCTTATCAAACAGGATCTTAATTCTTCCCTATTACGGTCTTGAAAAGTAGCCATTTTTCTGCGATATAATTGAACTTTGAAGGGAAGTGTTTGAGCAGCAACCAAGTCTCAAAATCATAGTTTAAAAACCAACCCAGAGCAGACTGGTCGTTCAGTGCTGAAAACTAGTGAACTAGCCTATAGGCTTACCAAAGAACCCTTCAAAATCCTGTTGAGCTGGGTAAACCTCACGGAGTTACCCACGCTAAAAAATTTTCGGGTTAAATTTATCTTTGCAAACCCTAGTGTCAAGCATTGAACCTGAGACTCCACTACAAAGACATGCCTCTTTCCACTAGGCCAATGTCAGAGGCTGTGCAGACTGCAGAGCAATAACTAAAATCATATTTAACAATGACTATTTGGTAGTTTCTTTTCTATTGAATTTAGTTAAGCATAGTTACTGGTAAACTTAATTTTATATTAAAAGACGTCAAAATTGTATGCTTAAAGATTTTAAGCAGTACAATTCTAACTTATTACACGCCTTAGTTTTTGAATGTAGAGTTATTACGTTATATATTTTTATAAAATTATTGTTATTTAGGTTTGCGTCTAGTGGTGACCTGTAGGTTGAACCACTGACTTGATGAACCATATTATGGCCATGCTGGATAGATATGCTCTAAACAGTTGCACAGAAGATACATTTTTTTATAGAGGAAGTCTAAAATTGAAAATATTTTATTATTAATAACCTGTGGAAGGTCACAAATGGGAATGGAAGGCCCTAATGGAGTGTCAAATAAAGTCTAAAGTCGGTGTCACCAATTGACATCACCGTAATTTCGCTGGAAACCACTAGTTATGCATGTATACACCATTGGCTGAACTTCCTTGGCATTTATACATAGCTTTCACGCACTTGATTCAAAATATATTGGTATTTTGTTGTAGAAGTCTAATCATTTGTACTTATTCTTATGTCATTTTATCTGATGGAAATTATCAAATTTTTGTCAGATTAAAGCCGTGCATATTTGTGAAGCAACATTGACCAAGCGGTTGATTGAATTTGAGAATACTGAATCAGGAGGTTTGACGGTATGTTTTCTTTGGAACAAGTTGAATCCGAAGAATCCATAACTCAGCATATATAATGCTTATGATTACAAATTGAAAATTGGGTGGACTTAAGTATTTTAACCAGAAGTCCCTAGTTGAATATATGTTATGGACACTGTCTTAACTACTGGGTATATTCAAACTTTCCTCTTAGGCATGTAGTTTCTTTCTCTCTGTTTGCAGCTGTGTAGGTGTATTTTGCAAAATAGGAAGCCCATCAACATGCATAATTGGGTGATTCCATTGTCCATTGGTTGATTCATTTGTATTTGTAATAACATATTATTTAACAACTGTGTTCACACTATTATTTTGACATTTGATGAAAAATTACTCATAAATCATCCTCGTCGTTTTTTCTTCAGTTATTATCAGTAAGACAAGTTTGCATTCTCTCGTTCCCTTTTTTTTTTCAAGAAAAATAATTTTCATTTTTGCATAGTTTCTTTAGTTTTATTGCTGATGGAGACATATTTATCAAGTACTGCGATATCTTATTTATGTGTGATGGGGTTATAATTAAATGTTAAAGTGAACTAGATCGAGGAGTTCAACCTGAAAGCTGAGGAGCTTCAAAAAGAAGAAGGGTTTACCAGAGCACAGTATAGTGGGTCAAACACATCAGGGGCAACTGAATTGCTCTGTGAACACAAGGGCAGTGGGAAACCACCATTTGCTCACGGTCTTTGTGAAAGTTGCTACAGTGAGGTAACTCGTGATTCCCTCACCTCATATTTCCCAAACAATATGGAGGATAACAGTGATTGTGCTTGTTGTTGCAGTTCATAAAACTTTCTGGAGGCCTTGATGGTGGATTAGACCCTCCGTCTTTCCAATGTGCAGAGAGGAAAAGAATTATGGCAATGGAAGCTGCCGCTGATGGCACTGAGAATCCAAGTTGCCCCACATCGCCTAGCCCAACAGAAAACAAGAGTAAATGTTCAAATGTACTTTCTGACTCTCTCTCTCTTTCTCCTCTTGTATCTCTTGCTCTCTCATCTGGAAATTCTCTATGCCCCTACTGTATCCAGCTCTACCTAATCGAGGCAAATTCTGAATACTGGACGTCTCTTCCTCTCTCCTCTCTCTCACTTTATACACACACATATCCATGTTTGCAATTTCTTAGTTTGTAAATGTTTGACTCTATGACTTCTGGTTGACAACAGCAAGATTGATGACTTGGTAAACAAATTTTTGAATCATTTTGAAAGGATACAAGGTTGGTGGAAGATAACCTAGAAACGGTGAATCACAATATTCATCATGCCTTTTGAGGCCTAATATATCTTGAGCAAGAAGCCCAGTTAAAGCCCTCTCATAGAGGTTGTGTATTATTGGTCGCCTCGACGCCTTTTTCTGATTGTATGTTAATGTAGGATCATGGATCAGGTTGATACTTATGTTGGAAGTATTATTGATGCATATTATATGGTCAAGAACTCAAGACATCGGAAAAAGCTTTTACTAAATACACCTTGATGGATGATGTGAATATTGAGCATGCATTCTTGGAACTATATGATAATTTGTAACATATTTTGCAGAATAGTAATATCTAAAATGCTGATTTATTAAAATTATGTAGAATGTTTGACTCTCTTTCTATTTTATTTGGAAAGGTTGTAGGTGCAGCATAAAGTTGTGCTTCCTTCTTTCCAAATATTCTTTATTTCTTACTCCAGTTGTCCATGAATTGAATGTTTCGAATTTTCTTTCCTTTTTGCGACGTCTTAATATTATCTTGAAGAAACTTCTCCATATTTTGTTATTCCCAATCTACTTATCAAAATATACCATTTTGCATTTTTTCAAATCTCCCCTATATAATCGTGACAAGTGAAATAGTTTCATTCAATTTGAGATGGATGGAGGATTACACAAGAA